>SJYA01002027.1:3275493-3458752 GCA_006410615.1 Neotragus moschatus
TCTGTTTTTCCATGTCCAGTTCTAACTGTTGCTTCTTGACTTGCATACAGATTTCTCAAGATGCAGGTCAGGTGGTCTGGTATTCCCATCTCTCTCAGAATTTTCCACAGTTTATTGTGATCCACACAGTGAAAGGCTTTGGCATAGTCAATAAAGCAGAAATAGATGTTTTTCTGGAACTCTCTTGCTTTTTCCATGATCCAATGGATGTTGGCAATTTGATCTCTGGTTCCTGTTCCTTTTCTAAAACCAGCTTGAACTTCTGGAAGTTCATGGTTCATGTATTGCTGAAGCCTGGCTTGGAGAATTTTGAGCATTACTTTACTAGCATGTGAGATGAATACAATTGTGCGGTAGTTTGAGCAACACAGGAAAAACCACAGCCTTGACTAGACAGGCCTTAGTCGGCAAAGTAATGTCTCTGCTTTTGAATATGCTATCTAGGTTGGTCATGACTTTTCTTCCAAGGAGTGTCTTTTAATTTCATGGCTGCAGTCACCATATGCAGTGATTTTGGAGCCCCCAAAAATAAAGTCTGACACTGTTTCCACTGTTTCCCCATCTATTTGCCATGAAGTGATCGGACCGGATGCCATGATCTTCGTTTTCTGAATGTTGAGCTTTAAGCCAACTTTTTCACTCTCCTCTTTCACTTTCATCTAGATGGAAAGACATTTCATATTCATGGATTGGAAGATAATATTGTCAAGATAGCAATAGTCCCAAAATTGATCTATAGATTCAGTGCAACCTCTCTCAAATTCCACCTACCTTTTTGTGTTCCAGAAATAGACAAGCTAATCCTAAAATTCATATGGGCATACTGCGGACTTTATGAATAGCCAAAACAATCAAAGTGAAGTGAAAGTCACTCAGTTGTATCTGATTCTTTGTGACCCCAGGGACTATACAGTCCATGGAATTCTCCAGGCCAGAATACTGGAGTGGGTAGCCTTTGCTTTCTCCAAGGGAATCTTCCCAACCCAGGAATTGAACCGGGATCTCCTGCACTGCAGGCAGATCCTTTACCAACTGAGCTATCTTGAATCTTCGCAATTTCAAATCTTATTACAATGCCACAGTAAGCAAAACAGTGTGATATTGATTGGCATACGGATAGACATATAGTTCAGTGGAACAGAATTTAGAGTTCAGAAATAGACCCATACATCCATCATCAGTTGACTTTTTTTAACAAGGCTGCCAAGACTGTTCAATGAGGAAAAAATAGTCTTTTAAATAAATGGCACTGGAACCACTGGGAAACCACACAGAAAAGATTGAAACGACTATATCTCATATCTGAAAATCAACTCAAAGATCTAAATGTAAAAGCTAAAAACTAAAACTCTGAGAAGAAAAAAGTGAAAGTGTTAGTCACTTAGTCATGTCTGACTGTTTGTGACCTCATGGGCTGTAGCCCACCAGGCTCCTCTGTCCATGGAATTCCCAGGCAAGCATACTGGAATGAGTTGCTATTCTCTTCTTCAGAGAATCTTCCTAACCCAGGGTTTGAACCAGGTCTCCTGCATTGTAGTCAGATTTTTTTACCATCTGAGCCATTTGTAGGTATAAATCTTTGTGGCCTTAAGCAACAAGTTTTCATCTTCCATGCAATGTAATGGATTTTTAAGTATAAGTAAAAGTGCAGTCACATAATACTGTTGAATACTTGCAGGATATCAATTTATTGTTCTAATTATTAATAGTTAGTATGCTGTTAACAATTGTAAATAGGCCTTACATATGATTACTATTGGACTATAGTTGTATTTAAGCACAACTCTCTTGAAAATACATACTTATTCCTCCTCAGAATATGCTTTTGGAGACAGATGACATAAAACAATCATAAATTGGCTATGAAATGAATATAGTAATCAGACTAATAACAGCATGCTAGTCTATCAAATTCAACTCACATTAATGCCAGTGAATATTAAAAATAAAACTTTCCTAGCACTGATAATTTAATAAGTAAAAATGATTGGTACCAAGTTTATGAAAATGAATTGGGGAAAATTTCTGATGGAGCCAGAAATATCCATATGAAATATTTGCTTGCTCTGAGGGGATATATCATTTTTTGAAAAGTATTCTGTCACTGTGTATTTTAAGCAGGGAAGGTCCAAGCCAATCTGGGGTTTTTGAGGTTTATTACTTTGCCACCACGAAATTAATTTACTTGAGTATGCTCTTCATTTCCATTAATGTCAAGATCTGAAATTCCCCTGGAGGAAGCATTCATTTTTTGCCCACTAACCGCAAAATGTCAAGAGACAAGAGTGATTTTCCTCATGCAAAGACATCATCAGAAGTTGGGTCTCCTGTGTTGAGCCCAGCCTTTCTAGGGGTGTCATCTGTTATGAGTCTAGTTTGCAGGATTCAGACAAGAGCTGGCCATTGTTGCTAGCCAGGCCTCAGATGCGATATCAAATGGTAATGGAGATGAAACTGAGGTAGAAAAGCACATTTGCTGTAGAAGCCAAGTCTTTAAAAGAAGACCAAAGATTTGATTCATATTTCACAGACTTGCAATATGTATTTAATGGGAGATGAGAAATCTTCCTTGCTTAAAAACCATGTTAGTTCCTTTTCATAAACAAAGATGTAAGTAAAGCAAGTGTTCAAAGGCCGAAAGGCCATCGTTAAAAACAAAGGTAAACAACAGAACACCAAGTTTGAGCTCCCTGCATCATCTAGCATAGTCCTACTGGCTGTCTGCTTTACATATGGTAATTTATGTGTTTCAATGCTCCTCTCTCAATTCATCCCAGCCTTAGAGGGGTGCGATGGGGTGGGAGGTGGGACGGGGTTCAAAAGGGAAGGGACATAGGTATAACTATGGCATTCTTATTGATGTATGGCAGAGACCAACAATATTGTAAAGCAATTATCCTCCACTTAAAAATTTTTAAAAAGGTAAACAACAAAAAGAAAACATCAAGGTACCCTGCCTTATTCTGAATCTTACACAGAAGAAAACCACTTATCCACTGAGTATTAACAGGTTAAAAGTGAATCATGCAATAATAAACCATAATGGCATTTGCAGAAACCAAAAATGTGCAAATTCACTCTTATGATTTATCAAAAGACTCCTTGCAAGTGGTAAATCGTTAACTGTAGTGTTGCTGCTGGTAACTGCAAATCTTAGGGGATGGTTCAGAGTTAGTATTGCTTCCTACTTTCTATATGTCATCATGGTGGGTGAGGCTGTGCCATTCTGTCATATATCTCAAATTTCCATATATGTGGACACATTTCTGGATCTTTCTTTGCATTCTTTTCATGGGTTCATTTATTTCTGCACCTATAACTGATTTTTGAATTTTGTAAGTTTTATAATGTGTGTAAGTCGTTCAGTCAGGTCCAACTCTGTGACTCCATGGGCTGCAGCCCACCAGTCTCCTCTGTCCACGGTATTCTCCAGGCAAGAATACTGGAGTGGGTTGCCATTCCCTTCTCCTGGGGGTCTTCCCAAGCCAGGGATCAAACCCAGGCCTCCTGCATTGCAGGCAGATTCTTTACCATTTGAGCCACCAGGGAAAAATCTTGGTATCTGATAGGGTGTTCCATTTTATTTTCTTCACCTAGAGTGCTTTAGGCATTCTTGGTTTTTTGCTATTTCACTTAGGTTTTAGAATCAGTTTTATATTTTCAAACAGCAGTTGGCAATATGGTTGTGATTACTTTGAATCTATGTATCAACTTGGATAGAATTAATATCTTTATGATATTAAATAATCCAAGTTATGAACATGTTGAATTTTCCTTATCTAGTTAGGGTAGTATTAGTGTCCCTTAGAAAAATTTTATCATTTTCTCCATATAAATCTAAGAAAAAAAATTTTTTAATATAAATTTATTTATTTTAATTGGAGGCTAATTACTTTACAGTATTGTGTTGGTTTTGCCATACATCAACATGAGCCAACCACGAGTGTACACGTGTTCCCCATCCTGAACCTCCTTCCCACCTCCCGCCCCGTACCATCCCTCTGGATCATCCTAGTGCACCAGCCCTGANGCCTCTTGATGAAAGTGAAAGAGGAGAATGAAAAAGTTGGCTTAAAGCTCAATATTCAGAAAACTAAGACCATGGCATCTGGTCCCATCATTTTATGGGAAATAGATGGAGAAACAGTGGAAACAGTGACAGACTTTATTTGGCGGGGGGGGGGGGCTCCAAAATCACTGCAGATGGTGATTGCAGCCATGAAATTAAAAAAGATGCTTACTCCTTGGAAGGAAAATTATGACCAACCTAGACAGCATATTCAAAAGCAGATATATTGTCAACAAAGGTCCATCTAGTCAAGGCTATGATTTTTCTAGTAGTCATGTATGGATGTGAGAGTTGGACTGTGAAGAAGGCTANCTCCAAAATCACTGCAGATGGTGATTGCAGCCATGAAATTAAAAAAGATGCTTACTCCTTGGAAGGAAAATTATGACCAACCTAGACAGCATATTCAAAAGCAGATATATTGTCAACAAAGGTCCATCTAGTCAAGGCTATGATTTTTCTAGTAGTCATGTATGGATGTGAGAGTTGGACTATAAAGAAAGCTGAGCACCGAAGAATTGATGCTTTTGAAGTGTGGTGTTGGAGAAGACTCTTGAGAGTCCCTTGGACTGCAAGGAGATCCAACCAGTCCATCCTAAAGGAGACCAGTCCTGGGTGTTCATTGGAAGGACTTATGCTGAGGCTGAAATTCTAATACTTTGGCCACCTCATGTGAAATTGACTCATTGGAAAAGACCCTGATGCTGGCAGGCATTGAGGGGCAGGAGGAGAAGGGGACAATAGAGGATGAGATGGCTGAACGGCATCACCAACTTGATGGACGTGAGTCTGAGTGAACTACGGGAGTTGGTGTTGCAACTCATGGGGTCGCAGAGTCAGACATGACTGAGCGACTGAACTGAACGGAACTGAGGTCATGCATGAGTATTGAATATTATCCAAATTATTTTCTCTATTTATTTAGATAACCATGTGGTTATTTGCTCAGTGTGGAGAATTTCAAATGTCAAATGTTGCCTTCCTGGAATAAATTGCAGTGATCATAATGTACAATCTCTTTTTCTATATCTCTTGACTTAATTTATTCATATTCTATTTAGAATTTTTGCATCTATGCTCATGAGAGAGATCGCTCTGTTATTTTCCTTTTTTTTTCAGTGCCTTTGTTGGGTTTTTGTCACAAAGTTATACTGACCTCATAAAACTAAGTGGGGCATATTCTCCTTTCTTCTCTAATCTGGAATAGTCTGTGTAAGATTGTTATTACTTCTTCCATAAATGTTTAGAATTCCAAGTGAAGCCAGGTTATCTTGTGATGTCTTTGTGGGAAGGTTTTAAATGACAGAATCAGTTTAAACATAAATATAGGGCTATTCGTATGGTCCATTCATTCTTGTATTAGTTTCAATGAGCTCTTTATTTCATGGTGTATGTCCATTTCATCTAATTTGTTGTTAGGTTATCCTCTGATCTTTTTTAATGTCTGTGAACCTGGTATTAGTAATTTGTGCTTTCTTTCCTTTTTTTTTTTTTTGTCTTGTTAAGAGTTATGGTCTTCCTAGTCTTGTCAAAGAATTCTGTTTTTGATGTGGTTGATTATTTTCTATTTTGTTGATTTTTTTTCTCTATCTGTATCATCTTCTTCCTGCTTTCTTGGTATTTTATTTGCTCTTTTTTTCCTACCTTCTTGCAGTGGAAATTTATATCATCAAATTTCAAACTTTCTTTTGTAATATATTTATTAATAAATATGTTCACCTATATTTCCTTCTAATACAGACTTANGTGGTTCACTATTTTCTATTTTGTTGATTTTTTTCTCTATCTGTATCATCGCCTTCTTCCTGCTTTCTTGGTATTTTATTTGCTCTTTTTTTCCTACCTTCTTGCAGTGGAAATTTATATCATCAAATTTCAAACTTTCTTTTGTAATATATTTATTAATAAATATGTTCACCTATATTTCCTTCTAATACAGACTTAGCTGTATCCATAACTGTTATGTCATATTTTTATAATCTTTCACTTCAAAGTATTCTCTCATTTCCAGTGTGATTTTTTTTCTTTGACTCATGGATTAATTAGAAATGTATTTCCAAATATATGAAGATTTCCTAGTTATCTTTTATTATTGATTTAGAGCTTAATTCTGCTGGAGCCTTAAAATATGTATTGTGTATCAGTCCTTTTATATTTGTTCATACTTGCTTTAGGGTCCAGCGTATGACCTATGTAAGTGAATAGTATCCTCCTTATACTGGAAAATGATGTGTTCTGTAGTTATTGGGTACAATGTTCCACACGTTACGAGGATAAATATTGTTAATCTTGCCCAGATCATCTGTAGTCCTGATTTTTGATCTGCATTTTGTACTGGCTACTGAGAGGTACTTTTTGAAAAATGTTAACTGTGATTGTGGATTGGCTTCTGTTTCAGTTCTGTCAGTTTATGCCCTATATGCTTTGAAGTTATTTCCTGATATTTAAGTTTTATTCATTATATTTTTTGAACCATTAGTTACTTAGAAGTACGTTATTTGGATTTTCTGCTATTAAAGTTTTTAGCAAAGGCAGTAAAATTTATTTCTTAAAAAGAACAATTGGGGGACTCCCCTGGTGGTTCGGCGGTTCAGACTGCACCTTCGGGTGCAGGGGATGCCGGTTGGTCTCTGGTTGCGGGGCTAAGATCCCACACACCTCTTGGCTAGAGAACCAAGACACAAAACAGTGCAAATAAAAGCAATAAAGTACCAAGTCCAATAAAGACTTTAAAAATGGTCCACATCAAAAAAACCTATTTTTAAAAAGAATACTTGATAACGAAGTCGATCTTTTTCTGCCATCCCGTGCTTTAGATTCCTGTTGGCTGTGTCCCGCTTCAAAGTTAGTAACTGTGGGCTCACCAGTTAAGCTGATTATAAACTATTGGCAGCACCAGTCACTTTGATCCCATGATAAATTAAGCTGAAGCTTCACATTCATATTGCTCAGTTCTTTCCTTCTCTCTCAAACCCTGGGTTGGGTGACTTGGATTCTGTTGGCTCTTACTGGTTTTCAAGTACTATCCTATGACTGTAATCTCTGTGATCCTGATGTCTTATATACTAGAGAGAATCTGATCTAACCTCTATGACCTCGTCCCAAAGTGATTTAGGGCACTTAATCACAGTCACAAGCATAAGCTAGCATGCCACATTGTTTTCCAGCTCCCAGATTGTTTGAGAATAAAAACATGAATCCTTTATAGCACTGAACTTTGCAATATTCATTGTAGATGGTTTCTTGAACAAAATAAGGAGGCAGTTTTCTTGCCTGGTGGCCAATCTGCCAGCTCTAGAATCATCTGTAATCTGAAGCATAAATTTAATGTAACATTCAGTTTGGTTTATATCCAGCAGCTTCTGAGAATTTTCCATGGAATTTTGGTGGTCGGCAAAGAGGACTTGCTGGAATAGAAATATCACAGCTTCTGTGCTGTGTGCAGATAGTTACTGAGTGTGATGAAGGAGCCACTCTCTAACTGAGCCCGTATTCTGAGCAATTAGGCCACGAGCCAAAACCATGAAGGCTAAAACGCCAAGTTGCCTGTAGAGAGGAGATTTAGCAACCAAGCCCGGGCTCACTTACCAGCAGGGGGCGCTCCAGGCTCCCTGATCACCATGCCAGCCTGGCAAAGCTGCATGAGTTGCCAGCCCGGCCGCTGCTGGCATCTGTGTGCTCTCCCCAGTGCTGCCTCTCTCCCCATCTTCTTGCCCATCGGCCTTCCATCTGGCTGCCTCTCGAGTGGTGGGCGCACAGTTGGGGGCGCCTTAGTGGTTGAGTGGTGACACCAGCTGACACATTGCATTCACCTTTCCTGTGCCTCCTCCCCTCTGCTCCCTCCCCCCTGCTCAAGCCCCTTCTCCAGCTTGGCAGCTTGAAAGGAAAGGATTGCCAATTCCTGTTTCATAACATTTCAAGGGCTCCATTCTGAGGCTCTGGAGTATCCTGGCACTCAAGGAAGCCGAGCGCGGGGGTGGGAGAGAGAGAGCCACATGGGGGATTATGGCATCCAGGCACCCCTGCCTGCACCCAGCAAAGCCTGGGGAAATCTTGAACAAGAGTTGCTTTTGTAACTCCAAAATTGTATCAAGATGAGCTGAAATCTGGTTCTGTCACTTTCTCATTCTGCCCTGTCCCACAACCCCCTATCCAACCCCCACTCACAAAACCCCCAAAACAGAATAGTGCAATTTAACAATTTGACTTTTATCCAGAACTGAGGCTCTTTATTTGTTTGAGCTAAGCATTTGGTCCAGGATTCTCTAATTCTTTCTGTGGGAACTTGAATCAGCACCCCCTTCCCCAAGCCCCCACAGAAGAAGCAGATGGGGATCTTGGCGAGGTCCGGAAGTCCGTCTTAACTTGGACAGGTTGAGAGTTCTGTTTGCCAGGCTGACTTGCTTGTAATTAAAAAGCTTATCCTCCTCCTTTTTTGCACTTCTGAACTTATCTGAGGCATCAAGAGAGTATTTAATCATGCATAGAGACAAATCTGTCCGTCTAAGTGAAAATCTGCATTTGAAGTCAAGGGCTTACCAGCAGTGGTGAGTCATGCAGGCTGGTAAGAGCGAGGGGGCGCCTTCAGAGTTCTCTGCAGTTAGGGCTGGGGCCTGCAGCCCCTTTCCCCTTCCTGTCTTTTTGCATCTCCAGTCCCTCAACTAAAGCTATGCATGTGAGCTCAGTTGCTAAGTCATGTCCGATTATTTTCAACCCCATGGACTATAGCCCACCAGGTTCCTCTGTTCATGGGATTTCCCAACAAGAATACTGGAATGGGTTGCCATTTCCTTCTCCAGGGGATCTTCCCAACCCAGGGATCGAATCTGTGTCTCCTGCATTGGCAGGTGGATTCTTTACCATTAGAAAGTCCCCTGGAAAGTCCTCACCTAGGCTGTGCCTACACCAGACACCCGTGGACTTTAGGATTCTAAAGAGGGTTTTGAGTCTTGTTAGTGACACTTAACCGACACCAGATTGTCCATGTTTATCTGCTTTCTAATACTGAAAAGAAAATAACTCATTAGTCTCGACATCTTAATGTGTGAGCATTTTGAGAAAAAAAAAAAAACTTGCTGTTTTGGATTAAGTTGTGCTCATTGTCAAATTGAATGCATGTTAGAAACTTAAGAACAAAGTGAGGTATGACCTTTTGCAGCTGTTGAGGCAATAAGAACTCAGAGTTGTTTTCAGAAATACCTGTTTTTTTTCTTTTAAATGTTCCAAAGCGGGTGAGGAGCTGGGGTCTTCTCCCCTTGTGCTCCAGTGTGTGCATGCTAAGTCGCTTCAGTTGTGTTTGACTCTTTGCGATTGACTGTTTGCGACGCTATGGACAGTACCCTGCCAGGCTCCTATGTCCATGGGATTCTCCAGGCAGAAATCCCTTGGAGAGCTCTCAAATGGGGCTTTGGCAATTTGGAGGGGTGGCTTTGGAGGGGGGAGTGGCAGGAAGCATTGCAGTTGGTGGTCCCCCTGTGAGGAAAGAAGAGTGTTATTTTTCTGTGTTGATGACGGGAGCGTTTGATGATCTCATCAGAGCTGTGTCCACACTTCTGGGGCAGGAGGGGAAGATGGCACTTGTAGGGACTTCCTTACAGGTTGGCAAGGGCTGTGCTGGGAGTGTCATTCTCTGATTCTTCAGCATCCTTGCCACAGACAGCTCCCACGCCTGCTCAGAATTCTGCCAGGAAGGCATGAGAAGTGCCCATTGTCCAGCTTGCTTGGGTAGCCGTGCAGAGATGAGCCCTGAAGATATAGTGGAAGAACAAAGATGCCTCGCTACAAGACCAGAGCTTCATTTTCCAAGATGGAGACGCGTCAGCAGGAGATGAGACCTGCTCTGGGTCAGCCCCGCTCTGAGCCATCTCTGCCCGAAGCAGCCACTAACGACAGGCTTCACCAGTCCTTCAGACGACCCTGTGGTCACCAGGGTCTCCTGCGGAACCTGGTGGTACAGTCAGGCACACTCAGATTGTTCCCACTCACATTAATTTATGCTGTTTTGTTCTACTTGCAGTTTAACGTGTGCATCTCTGTCTCTCTCTTTCACACCCAGGCACAATGAGATTTAGTAACCCATTTTAATGAGGCAATTATATTTCAACTCTATTATGTGCAATTATCCACTCACTTCAGTTGCTTCAGCTGGAGAGCCCCGTGCTGAGGTCCCTCTGGCACTGGCTTGCTGGCCCCCGGGGGTGGCGGGGTGGCCAGGCCCCTGAGCGCTGGAACATGGACACTCTCCCTGCCCCACCCCTCCCCGTGCTCTCTGAGGGGGCTCCTGTGGCCACAGGGCAGGGACACCCACAGCAGTTTCTGGCCCACCCAGGAGAGCTCGCGACTGCCACCTGGGTGGCCCAGCACTTTCTCATCTGCTCTGCTGGGCTGGCAGTGTTGTTTACCCAGGCCTTGGAGCCCCAGGTAGCCATCAAGCTTGGAGGGCCCAGAAAGCAGACTTGGATAATCAGAGGCATGTCCCCTTGGTCTGGTGTTTTTCCCTGGAGTCGTCTAGGCTTCAGGTACCTAGGGGAGGGTGTAGAAGGTGGAGTCTTCTGTATGCCCATCTTACCTTTGCTGATAAGTCCCAGGGGTAACTTAAAAAAAAAAAAAAGATTTTCATTATACCTGTGAAAGTGAAAGTCCTAATCGCTCAGTCATGTCCTACTCTTTGCGACCCCATGGACTGTAGCCCACCAGGCTTCTCTGTCTATGAGATTCTCCAGGCAAGAATACTGAAGTGGGTTGCCATTCGCTTCTCCAGGGGGTCTTCCCAACCCAGGGATCAAACCTGGGTCTCCTGCACTGCAGGCAGATTCTTTACTGTCTGAGCCACCAGGGAAGCCCTCACTCTATCTACTTCATTTAAAGTAATATATCTAATTTACATGGTAGTGTGATACATAACAAAGAGGTGACCCATGGACTTAACCCCCAACTTAATAACTAGAATGTTCCCAACACTTTTGCACCTGCCTGTGGCCATTGGGACTTGCCTGGTATGATTCAGTGGTAAAGAATCCGTGTGCAGTGCAGGCGTTGCAGAGACATGGGTTCAGTCCTTGGGTTGGGATGATCCCTTGGAGAAGGGAATGGCAACCCACTCCAGTGTTCTTGCCTGGAGAATCCCAGGGACAGAGGAGCCTGGTGGACTACGGTCCATGGGGTCACAAAGAGCAGACACAACTGAGGCGACAGCACACGCACATGGCCGTTTATTCCACCCTTGCCTGCGTTTAGAGGGAATCATCTGCTTGAACTTGGTCCCTGCCTTTCCCCTGATTTTTTAGCAGCTTTACCAAGGGTGAATGTATCCACATTCATTATTCGTTAGTTTTACTTGCTTTCAGTTTAATTGAAACAGTGTCATTATATAGGTAACCCCTCTGTAACTTACACTTTGCATAGTGTGATGTTCAAGATTCATCTTTGCAATTGTGTTGAGTTGCGGTTCATTTATTTTCACTGCTATGTAATGTCCCAAGTTATCTGTCCATCCTCCTGTCAAAAGAAATTTTGGGTTTTCCAGATACTGTGTTTTGTTTTGCATTATGAACAATGCTTCCATAACATTCCTATGTACATACACAATACATGCATGAGAATTCCTCTATCTTGGAGTGAAATTTCTGGATTGTAGAGCATGATAATATTCAAGATTATAAGAGAATGCCAAATTGTTATCTAAAGTGATTAAACCAATTCATAAACCCTCCAGCCAGCCAGCATTTTTTTTTTTTCAATTTTCCAGATTCCTAAGTGTTCTATGCCCAATGTGATACAACATTTATGAGCATTTTTGGATATGAATTCCAGATGTTGGCTCTGGGAACTTTCAAAAATTAGCTGTTCTCCCTAAGCTCAGTTTTCTCATCTGTAAAGTGAGGGGAAATACTTGAGTACAGTACCTTCTGTCTAGTGGTCACTTTGGCAAACTCCTTGCCTTATGAAAATGTAGCACAGCAATCCAGCACCTTAACATTGCCAAGTGAAGCTAACCAAAATCTCTTGTGCTGTTGTTGAGGATACACTAAGTCCCCTATATACGAACAAGTTCTGCTCTGAGAGCCCACTGTCGTTGTTGCTGTTGTTCAGTCACTCAGTCGTGTCTTCGTTACTCCATGGACTGCAGCGCGGCAGGCTTCCCTGTCCTTCATTGTCTCCCGGAGTTTGCTCAAACTCACGTCCATTGAGTTGGTGCTGCCATCCAGCCATCTTATCCACTTTCGCTCCCTTCTCCTGCCCTCAATCTTTCCCAGCATCGGGGTTGTTCCAACGAGTCGGCTGTTTGTATCAGGTGGCCAAAGTATTGGAGCTTCAAAGCTCATTTAGGTGACCAGCTAACACAGTCAGAGGGCAAGCTGCAATTTCACTCACATCTGACCTTGATGGAATGCACGTTCACATCTTTGGAAGTTCTCAACTTGAAGGTTCATACATAGGGGGCTTACTATATTAGCTATTTAGTATCATTCACAATTTAAATCTGTTCTGCAAAAAGAATGAGAGATCAGTAAGCTATCGGAAGGTATTAACATTTTCTGGTTTGTATCAAAGGTGGTTATTTGGTGATTTACTTAATTAACACCTACTGCTACCACTGGTATCTTTTACATGTTAGTTGGATTTTCTCTTTGGGCTGCCAGTGAATGCCTGTGCCCTCCGAGCCCAGTAAGAAGCACAAGCTACACCAGGGCTTCCTCTCGCTGGAGCCGCCCTCAGAGTCAGCTGATGATGCTACAAGCCGTAACACTAGCTCGGGGCTTTTTACGAAGCACATTTCCATAAGATCTATGTTGTCTCCCCACCAAGGTCCTCAGAGTTAAATGTTACTTCTATTCCCATTTTTACAGATAAAGAAACTGAGAGTAAGAGGCGACTGGTGGCTTGTGTTATGTAAATTGCAGAAGCTTGACTGAGGTCTTCTGTCACTAGATCTTGAGTTTCCACTTTCTCGCCGTGTCTTGCTGTGTCATGCTCCCTAGTACATGTGTTTATTCATTTCTCCTTTCTATGTTATATGAATATATAACATATATTCTATGAATATATATGAACATATATGTTCAATATAAGCCACTTGATTATTTAAAACCAGAAGGAAATCTATTTGTGTCTTCGGAGGTATCCGTAAGCAGTAGCCAGTAACCAGAATACTAAAGAAAGTTTGCTGTCAAATTTGCTTTAAGAACAGTTCAAGAATTAAACTATAAAAGGTTTATTCATAATGAAAATGGCTTAAGATCATGCACTTTAATTTCTCCCAGCTAAGTTTTAATGACTGAAAAGTTTGGTAACAACTGAAGCGTGTAGCTCCTGCATATGTATTGCTGGGAGGCTTTTTCACCAGTTTCCACAGCCTCACTGTCTTCTCTCCTTTCTACGAGACCTCACTTGGTAATGTTGATCATCTTTTCAATGTTCATTTTCACCCCCTGTCGTTCTCCGGGCTCAGGCATTAGCTGCTCCTTGGTGACCGTGTTTCACGTTTGTGTAGCTGCAGCTCAGATGGTGTGGCCTCAGCTGTGGTACAGCCCAGCAAGGGGACACGGTGCCACCGCCTGGGTCATTTCACTCAAGGCTGAGAGATGAGAACCGTCTCAATGCCCAGTGACTCAGGGCCTGTCCTGCCCTTTGGAGTCGCACTCAGCAGATCACAGATCCAGCAGTCTTTCTGTCTTACTTCTCACGGATGCCAAAAAGCACTTGCTTCGCTCAGGTCTCACTGCAAGCTTTCCAAGCACATCCTTTGTGCGCTGTCTCAGTGGTGAGCAAGATCAGCCAGGTGTGTTTGTCCAGGAGGCATCCAGATGGAGGTAGAATGTGCGGGGAGGCTCAGCCTTCCCCCAGGTCTCCCCAGCGAGACCCAGTCCTGCTGTAGTCCTGGAACAGGGTTGTCACTGCTAACCGTGACAGGACCCTGGAGCAAGGAGTGGAGGAATAGCACTGGTCCAGAGCCCGTGGTTTCGGCAGGCCAGTCCTGACTTAAGCCCTGACTTGGGGTGCTCCCTTGGGGGAGTCACTGCAATTTCACTGACCCTTACCTTCCTTCCAGACAAGGTTCCTGCCCTCAGGGAGCGTGTTGTCTTTACTTCCTCAGCTCTTCCCTGTTTGACGGCAAGAGCTGGGTCTTAGTTTGTGTTCTTTGCAGGGACACCTGCCCCTGAACTGACTTGGTCACTGAACATCAGAGATGTTCCAATAAACACCTGAAATAGACTTTCCTAAAGTTACTCCCTGGCCCTGTGGGCTCACATCATTTACCATCTGTTTCCTGGCTCAGGGACCCTTCCCAGACTCCCCTTCCTGGCCTGAGAGCTCAGTTCTTGACCTCTTGTGGATGGTTCCAGTAGGCAAGCACTTGACTCCATTTACACTCTCTTTTGAAAACTGAAAAACATCCTTCTGGCAATTACCTTGGGCTCTCTTGTTCCTGCTGAGGAACTGAAGGGTTTTCCAGAGCATCCATCTTCTAGCCAGAGGTCCTAGTCTCAGACCAGCAACCAGCTGGTAGAGAGCCACACTCCCGTCACCGTCCTTCTATATGCCTGCCGTTTTGAATCACCAGCTTGGGACCGGGCACTTTGTATGTTTCACGTCTCACCCTCACATCAACCCCACAAGGCAGACGTCGGTGTTGCTGTTGTTCACTGAGAATCAAGAGGATCTGGGGAGTTGAGGACTGTTCCCCGGTGGCAGAGAAGGGATCAAAGCCAATTGTGTCCCCTCTCGGCTCTTCTGATCTCTCTGCTCTTCCTCCATGCCAGCTACAGGAAGGGAAAAATAGCAGATTGGTCTCCAAGGCAATCAAAGGAAAGAGACTGGCCTTCCGAGAGAGCAGCTCATTGGGAAGAGGGTTGAAGCAGCGGTGAGTGCTGTCCAAGTGGACTTCCCCGGCTGGTGGGTGGGAGGACACTTCGTGAGATCTGTATTTCCAAACAGTGAGAACCCTGAGCACTGGAGGTTGCTTGTGAGGCTTCTGACAGACGAGTTTTTATGCCATTTGTACATTTTCCCGCTAACAACCAAAGAGGCCGGGATGCCATGATTTGCAATAAATAGAAGCTGATTATCTGTTTCTACATCAGCTTTGATCAGAACAGGTGGAAAAGAAAACACAAGCTCTGAACTGAAGATGGTCTGATTTTGGATTGGCGATCTAATTTTAGATTTACTAATCCAGTCAGTCAGTGAAGAGTCAGGCTATTATCTCTGGTCTAGAGTCGAGTCGTTATGGGAATATAGGCATTCTGCCCCGGCCCAGCTTCAACCAGGACACTTTTAAGCCTGGCAGTTTTGTAGAACTAGGTACTTCTTTTCCTATGACTTGAATCCCATCCCCCTAATAGCTGCTTATTATTTAAAAGTAAATGTGTTCCATACAATAAGAAAGCCGGCGATAGCTTGTGTAACCAAGCACTCTCTGCTGCTGCCACTGGTGACTCTGTGATTTGCCTTTTCATACTGTTCATGGGGTTCTCAAGGCAGGAATGCTGAAGGGCAAAGGAGAACCAGGCCTCGGGCATCCCTGGTGGCTCAGAAGGTAAGGCATCTGCCTGCAACGTGGGAGACCCAGGTTTGACCCCTGGGTGGGGAAGAGCCCCTGGAGGAGGGCATAGCAACCCACTCTAGTATTCTTGCCTGGAGAATCACCATGGACAGATGAGTCTGGCGGGCTGTAGTCTATGGGGTCACAAAGAGTCAGACATGACTGAGCGACTAAGCACAGCCCAGCTTGTGTAAAACCTAGCATGCTGAACTCTAGTCTGTCCAGGTGGGAACAGAAATTATGAATCTACTCACATTTTTTTGTTTGCTCCATGATATCTAACTATTGGCTGAAATGAACCTAAAAGCTAATCATGAAAAGGAACTCGAAAGTTGTGAGGAGTTCGGGTAGATTACTGTAAAATGACTGGGTGAAAACCCACGTGTATGTGGTGTGTGCTGAATGAACAGACTCTAAAGTGGCCCCCCCGCGTTCACGGCAGGGGGCTTGTCTAACTGTAGGAAAGGGCCCAGCCGACTGCTTCCCTCGGTGTGCTAACAGAGGCTGGCTTGTGTTAACAAGCCCAGGCAGGCTATCCACAGGGTGCTCACCAATGCGCCCCAGGTTCATTCCTGCCAGAGGAAACCTTGGTCTCAGCTTTCAGTGTCTTCTGTATTCTCTACTTTTCCCCAAACTTCATATAATTTTATAGCTTTATCAATGTAATGCACATTTTAAGACTCCTTTCTCCTATAAGGTTTTGAAAACAATCTGAGAACTATATTTAGTGTTTTGTACAACTTTCGTTATTCTCAAAAGCTCTTCTATTTGATCTGTGGATTTAGGTGGCAAAGAATTTCTTTCCTATAAATTTTTATACTGGTCCTGTCAATCTGCTTCTTTATAATGATTTGTTATCAGTGGTTTGGGGCCAACTTTTAAAAAACATTTTTACATCTAGAAAGTTTATGAAGAGGCAAAATTTGCATTTTCACGTTATTGAGAAAGCCTCATTGTTATCTTCAGGAAATTCCACGAATGAGATTGGTACCAAATTCATTGGTAATGATGACATAAAATAGGAATTATGAAAACACAAAGCCACAGTGATGACACTGGAATAGCAAGGAAATATCAACACTTATCCAATAAATGTTTTTTAAAAAATAAACCAAATATCAGCACTTAGACTGGGGAATAGGCACCTCCATTGCTTTCCCAGCCCCCAAGGAAGGTCTGCTTTTACTGAGAGGTCGCAAGGGTAAGGATGGGGCAGCATCCCCAGGACTCGGGCCCCATCCTCCGTCTGTCTCCCGTTACCTAAAGCAGGTTACCCTGGGAAAGCCACCTTCTAATGCCTCGTATTCCTCACTGGTGAGATGGGGATAATAGTTTTGTGACTCAAACTAAAAACACATAAAAAGTGTAGGATAACACAGCACACAAAATAAGCATTCACAGGATGATGTTGTTCAGTTGCTAAGTATCTGACTCTCTGTGACCCCATGAACTGCACGGCAGGCTTCCCTGTCCTTCACCATCTCCTGGATCTTGCTCAAAGTCATGTCCGTTGAGTCAGTGATGCCACCCAATCATCTCAGCCCCTGTCAACCCCTTCTCTTCTCGCCCTCAGTCTTTGCCAGTCTTTTCCAATGATCCGGCTCTTCGCATCAGGTGGCCAAAGTATTGGACCTTCAGCTTCAGCAGCAGTCCTTCCAGTGAATATTCAGGGTTGATTTCCTTTAGGATGGATGGGCTTGATCATGAGACGTTAGCTGTTCTTATTCTCATTATAGTTATATTGCTGAAATTTGGATTGAAGGAAAAGAAAAAAAAAGTGCATCCTCAATGATCTCTACCCATTTCATCCTTGGGATAGCAGACAAAGTTCTAGACAAAGAGTGAAGACATGAGGTGGATGAACCTAGAACCTGTTATGCAGAGTGAAGAGAGTCAGAAAGAGAAAGATAAATATTGTATTCTAACACATATATGTGGAATCTAGAAAAATGGTACTGAAGAATTTATTTACAGGGCAACAATGGAGAAACAGATGTAGAGAATAGACTTACGGACATGGGGAGAGGGGAGGAGAAGGTGAGGTGTGGAAAGAGTAACATGGAAACTTACATTACCGTATGTAAAATAGATAGCCAATGGGAATTTGCTCTGTGGCTCAGGAAACTCAAACAGGGGCTCTGTATCAACCTAGAGGGATGGGGTGGGGCGGCAGATGGAAGGGAGGCTCAAGAGGGAGGGGATGTATGTATGCCTATGGCTGATTCATGTTGAGTTTTGACAGAAAACAACAAAATTCTGTAAAGCAATTATCCTTCAATAAAAAATTAATTAATTAAAAAAAAGAGCTATGATATCTGGATTCCTGGCTTTGACTCACTCTGGCTTTGTACCTCCAGGGACTTGGTTTCCTCAGCTAAAATGAGAGGGTTGTCCTGGAGACCCTGAACCCTTCACCTCTAACATCAAAGAGTGCTCGCGTGAGTCAAAAAAGCCCTAAGAACTTATTTTTTTTAATGTAGTGTTACATCTTAATTCATCAGAAGAACATAAAGCATCCAGGTGCCAGTTAAAGTGAGAGATGGAAATATTCTAAAACCATCTTTTCAGAGAGATTTCTGAAAGATATTTTTTAAGGCAAAATTTTGATCAACAAAGAGTTGGGAAAATATGACTGTATTTGCAAAGCTAAAGAAAACAACTGCAGGAGAGGAGTAATATCAGCTCTTTTATTCCAGCGTCTGTCTTTGTTTCTAGGAACCATTAAATGAAACAAAGAAGCAGAGGAAGGAGCAGGCAGTAAGGGAGCAAGAGAAATAAAGTACAGTGTGCGTGTCATGTGCGGCTGTTATTTTAAGAAAATGTATTTCTGACCAATTTTATTCAAAGAATAATAAATCAGCAAACAGTAGCAATCTGCCCCAAGATTTTTTTTCCCCCAATATAGACCTAATCAAAACAATCAAGTAGTGTCAAAGAAAGTTTCCAGTAAAATGACGGTCTCTATCATTTCCAATGTTATTGTTCAATTATTAGCCATGGTGGAGTTGCACAGTCCCCTTGCCTGGTAATCTTAGCTGAGTAAATATTAATACTATGCATTTTCTCCTTGGAAAAATGAAGGCCAACAATGGGAAAAGATGTCACAAATGTTTTGCAGCTTTATTATAAATATTTTATGAATGAATCAGAGAAATTAGATGAAAAAGCCCACGAACTCTTGCCAGTACCCTGATGTGTACTGCTGTATACTTTTAAGTGGTTTGTCTGATCTCATTTTTAGTGACTCAGGTTATAGGGAATTTGCCACTTCCCTTAAAGCCACTTTCCAAGTGTAGACTATCTCGCCTGCTAGGAAAGTTTGACAAATTCCCCTTGCGTTGATTTTCTCATTAATCTCGTTTGATTTAGGCTATTTAACTGCATATCTTTAGTGTCTTTAGATTCTTCATTGTTTTCAATGTGTTTTCTGTTTCTTTCCTTTTTAAAAAATTTAGTTTTCATTGGAAGATAATGACAATATGGTGTTAGTTTGTGCCATACATCAACATGAATCAGCCGTAGTATACCAATATCCCCTTCCTCTTGAACCTCCCTCTCACCTCTCACCCCATACCATCCCTCTAGGTTGTCGCAGAGCTCCAGATTTGAGCTCCCAGCATCATACAGCGAACTCCCACTGCCATTTATTTCATATATGGTAAAATATATAAATAGAATCTTTCCAACCCAGGCATCGAACCCAGGTCTCCCGCATTGTAGACAGACGCTTTACTGTCTAAGCGACCAGGGAAGTCCATATATGGTAAGGTACCTGTTTCAGTGTTATTTTTTCAATCTGTCTCTTCCTCTCCAGCCCCCACTGTGTCCACAAGTCAGTTCTCTATGTCTGCATCTCCACTGCTCCCTGCAAATAAGTTCATCAGTACCAACTTTCTAGATTCTATATATACGCATTTATATACGACATTTGTTTTTCTCTTTCTGACTCACTTCACTTTGTATAATAGGCTCTATGTTCATCCACCTCATTAGAACTGACTCAAATGTTCCTTCTTATGGTTGAGTAATATTCCATTTTCTTTTCTTTCCATTTAGCCTTTTTCTCTTCACTTTTTGCCTGGAAGAGAGCAAACAAATTGTTTTTCTTTTTGCTTGTGGATAGATGAGCGGTGGCCATTGGTTTCATTCAAGAAATTAACAACAACAGCAATGACAACCTGACTTGATCACTTACTAGGCCAGCTGTTGTCCTAAATACTTTGTATGCATTGTCCCACTTGCTGAGCACCTCCTATTTGCCAGATACCAGGAATGCAACGTTAAGTATGATCCGGCAGCTTTTGACAAAGAGCTTGTAATGTCCTGGAGGGGACAAGCATCCAGGCAGGTACTGTCCGCATAGCATAGCCCATACATGGGGGTATCTTCACGGTGCTGTTGGAGGGTGGAGGATGAGTCTTCACTCCAGCAGTGAAGAGAAACGCCTGAGGGAAGGGGTCAGGTGCAGTGAGGGATGACATCCCAGATGAGACGAACCCCAGGGCCTGTCCTCAAAGAGTCAGAAAGGGTGTGTGGAGTCAGAAATTGCAGAGAGTTCAACGACATTAAGTTGAAAATCAGGAGGATTGTTAGGAGGTAAGCTAGGCTAGGCCGGGGTCAGATTGTAGAAAACTCTGTATTACCTGGCAGAAAACTTGGAATTTGTTCTAGATTTTAAGCAGGGGAGTGTCGTGGCTGCTGTGTGGAAAAACCTCTACAGAGGCAGAGCTGTCGGGCCCGTGGCAATCTGCCTGGTGAGGCATAGTGAGTGCTGGGATTCTGGGGCCAGGTTAGCTGTTCTTTTTGCCTTTTCATTCTGTGTCTGGTCCCCATACATGGCCCTTTGGATAGGCTGCCCGAGAGTCCTGAAGCCACTGATGATTGGCTTTCCCCAGGGTGAGCGACCCAAAAGAGAGCTGGGAGAAGGGGCAATGTCGTTTATCCTCACTTAGGAAGCATATGTCCTCACTTACACCACGTTCTACTCATTAGAATGGAGTCTAAGTCTGATTCAAATCAAGGGAGGAGGAGAATTATACACCACTTCCCTGGTGGCTCAGATGGTAAAGAATCCAACTGCAATTCAGGAGACCCAGTTTCAATTCCTGGGTTGGGAAGATTCCCTGGAGAAGGGAATGGCTACCCCCTCCGGTATTCTTGCCTGGAGAATCCCAAGGTCAGAGGAGCCTGGTGGGCTACAGTCCATGGGGCTGTAAAGAGTCAGACACGACTGAGTGACTAACACTTTTTGAAAAGAGACTTTCAAAGAATTGTGCCCATATTTTTACACCATCACACTGTGTAACCTTGGGCAAGTTATTTCTTTAAGATTTTTCTGATGTGGACCATTTAAAAAAGTCTTTATTGAATTTTTTACACATGGCTTCTGTTTTATGTTTTGGGNTAAAAAATTAATTAATTAAAAAAAAGAGCTATGATATCTGGATTCCTGGCTTTGACTCACTCTGGCTTTGTACCTCCAGGGACTTGGTTTCCTCAGCTAAAATGAGAGGGTTGTCCTGGAGACCCTGAACCCTTCACCTCTAACATCAAAGAGTGCTCGCGTGAGTCAAAAAAGCCCTAAGAACTTATTTTTTTTAATGTAGTGTTACATCTTAATTCATCAGAAGAACATAAAGCATCCAGGTGCCAGTTAAAGTGAGAGATGGAAATATTCTAAAACCATCTTTTCAGAGAGATTTCTGAAAGATATTTTTTAAGGCAAAATTTTGATCAACAAAGAGTTGGGAAAATATGACTGTATTTGCAAAGCTAAAGAAAACAACTGCAGGAGAGGAGTAATATCAGCTCTTTTATTCCAGCGTCTGTCTTTGTTTCTAGGAACCATTAAATGAAACAAAGAAGCAGAGGAAGGAGCAGGCAGTAAGGGAGCAAGAGAAATAAAGTACAGTGTGCGTGTCATGTGCGGCTGTTATTTTAAGAAAATGTATTTCTGACCAATTTTATTCAAAGAATAATAAATCAGCAAACAGTAGCAATCTGCCCCAAGATTTTTTTTCCCCCAATATAGACCTAATCAAAACAATCAAGTAGTGTCAAAGAAAGTTTCCAGTAAAATGACGGTCTCTATCATTTCCAATGTTATTGTTCAATTATTAGCCATGGTGGAGTTGCACAGTCCCCTTGCCTGGTAATCTTAGCTGAGTAAATATTAATACTATGCATTTTCTCCTTGGAAAAATGAAGGCCAACAATGGGAAAAGATGTCACAAATGTTTTGCAGCTTTATTATAAATATTTTATGAATGAATCAGAGAAATTAGATGAAAAAGCCCACGAACTCTTGCCAGTACCCTGATGTGTACTGCTGTATACTTTTAAGTGGTTTGTCTGATCTCATTTTTAGTGACTCAGGTTATAGGGAATTTGCCACTTCCCTTAAAGCCACTTTCCAAGTGTAGACTATCTCGCCTGCTAGGAAAGTTTGACAAATTCCCCTTGCGTTGATTTTCTCATTAATCTCGTTTGATTTAGGCTATTTAACTGCATATCTTTAGTGTCTTTAGATTCTTCATTGTTTTCAATGTGTTTTCTGTTTCTTTCCTTTTTAAAAAATTTAGTTTTCATTGGAAGATAATGACAATATGGTGTTAGTTTGTGCCATACATCAACATGAATCAGCCGTAGTATACCAATATCCCCTTCCTCTTGAACCTCCCTCTCACCTCTCACCCCATACCATCCCTCTAGGTTGTCGCAGAGCTCCAGATTTGAGCTCCCAGCATCATACAGCGAACTCCCACTGCCATTTATTTCATATATGGTAAAATATATAAATAGAATCTTTCCAACCCAGGCATCGAACCCAGGTCTCCCGCATTGTAGACAGACGCTTTACTGTCTAAGCGACCAGGGAAGTCCATATATGGTAAGGTACCTGTTTCAGTGTTATTTTTTCAATCTGTCTCTTCCTCTCCTTCCCCCACTGTGTCCACAAGTCAGTTCTCTATGTCTGCATCTCCACTGCTCCCTGCAAATAAGTTCATCAGTACCAACTTTCTAGATTCTATATATACGCATTTATATACGACATTTGTTTTTCTCTTTCTGACTCACTTCACTTTGTATAATAGGCTCTATGTTCATCCACCTCATTAGAACTGACTCAAATGTTCCTTCTTATGGTTGAGTAATATTCCATTTTCTTTTCTTTCCATTTAGCCTTTTTCTCTTCACTTTTTGCCTGGAAGAGAGCAAACAAATTGTTTTTCTTTTTGCTTGTGGATAGATGAGCGGTGGCCATTGGTTTCATTCAAGAAATTAACAACAACAGCAATGACAACCTGACTTGATCACTTACTAGGCCAGCTGTTGTCCTAAATACTTTGTATGCATTGTCCCACTTGCTGAGCACCTCCTATTTGCCAGATACCAGGAATGCAACGTTAAGTATGATCCGGCAGCTTTTGACAAAGAGCTTGTAATGTCCTGGAGGGGACAAGCATCCAGGCAGGTACTGTCCGCATAGCATAGCCCATACATGGGGGTATCTTCACGGTGCTGTTGGAGGGTGGAGGATGAGTCTTCACTCCAGCAGTGAAGAGAAACGCCTGAGGGAAGGGGTCAGGTGCAGTGAGGGATGACATCCCAGATGAGACGAACCCCAGGGCCTGTCCTCAAAGAGTCAGAAAGGGTGTGTGGAGTCAGAAATTGCAGAGAGTTCAACGACATTAAGTTGAAAATCAGGAGGATTGTTAGGAGGTAAGCTAGGCTAGGCCGGGGTCAGATTGTAGAAAACTCTGTATTACCTGGCAGAAAACTTGGAATTTGTTCTAGATTTTAAGCAGGGGAGTGTCGTGGCTGCTGTGTGGAAAAACCTCTACAGAGGCAGAGCTGTCGGGCCCGTGGCAATCTGCCTGGTGAGGCATAGTGAGTGCTGGGATTCTGGGGCCAGGTTAGCTGTTCTTTTTGCCTTTTCATTCTGTGTCTGGTCCCCATACATGGCCCTTTGGATAGGCTGCCCGAGAGTCCTGAAGCCACTGATGATTGGCTTTCCCCAGGGTGAGCGACCCAAAAGAGAGCTGGGAGAAGGGGCAATGTCGTTTATCCTCACTTAGGAAGCATATGTCCTCACTTACACCACGTTCTACTCATTAGAATGGAGTCTAAGTCTGATTCAAATCAAGGGAGGAGGAGAATTATACACCACTTCCCTGGTGGCTCAGATGGTAAAGAATCCAACTGCAATTCAGGAGACCCAGTTTCAATTCCTGGGTTGGGAAGATTCCCTGGAGAAGGGAATGGCTACCCCCTCCGGTATTCTTGCCTGGAGAATCCCAAGGTCAGAGGAGCCTGGTGGGCTACAGTCCATGGGGCTGTAAAGAGTCAGACACGACTGAGTGACTAACACTTTTTGAAAAGAGACTTTCAAAGAATTGTGCCCATATTTTTACACCATCACACTGTGTAACCTTGGGCAAGTTATTTCTTTAAGATTTTTCTGATGTGGACCATTTAAAAAAGTCTTTATTGAATTTTTTACACATGGCTTCTGTTTTATGTTTTGGGGTTTTTTTTGGCCCCGAGGCATGTGGGATCCCTGATCAAGAATGGAATCTGCAACCCCTGTGTTAGAAGGCGAAGTCTAACCACCAGACAACCAGGGAAGTCCCCAGGCAATTTATTTAAAATCTCTGTGCTCCAGTTTCTCCATCAGTAAAATAAGAATATTAGTATCTGCCCTGTAGAGCTGTAAGACTAAAATGAATTAACGGGAAGACCTGGAAACGGTCCAGGATATATGATAAGTGCTCGATAAGTTTAGCAGCTGATATGCTGATTGCGAACTGTATTCCAGACCTCTAGTCTGTGATGGAGCTAATCTGGGGGCAAGAGCAATGTACGCTGCCACCAGTGATGGGTTCCCCTTAAACTGGTCCTTCTTCCTAATCAGAGTTATCTCCACACCCTCCAGCTAGGCTTTGAAAAATGTAGATGCTGTTCTTACCTAGGCTGGGGACCCAGGATAGGCAGTATGCTTTCTTCTTTGTTATAAAGACTCATTCTTTTCTCACTAGAGGAAGTGGGTCTAGAAAGGTGCCAGCCAGATTATGTGACTTCTCAGGTTCAAAGGCATCTAGCAGTCCTGCTGAGGTCAGAGGTATAAATCTCAGCTGAGCCGCGAGGAGCCACCCAAGAACGCTTGAATAGATCCTTTCAGATTCTTAGGGTGGCTTCACTGAAGAAGGACGCCTCCACAGCTCTGTCCTGAAGTCACCTCAGAAAGCTGTGTCTCTGACATCATAAGAAAGGGACCCAGGGCAGGAAATCGCTGCAGTTTCACCCACCTCAGTTCCTGAGAACTAAGCTACCAGGAAAAAAGTATTGTGGGAATGTTTGAGAACCTGGCTTCCAAATAGTCCTTAGAGATATCCTAGATCAAATCAAATTAGTAAACATTTACTGGGTATCTAGTCTGAGCAAGTCATGGTATTTTCTAAACTGGAGGCAACTTTCTGATGGCCAAAGAATAAGTATCATTTTAACCTGTGTATGATCTCACTGAGATTAACTGCCATTTGCGACAGTCAAAATTCACAGTGATATTCCAAGAACATGTGTCAGGAAGTTTAATAAGGAAAAAGTTTTGAGCTTTTTACTTACAAACGCACTGTTCACACTAGAAACCCAGATCGCTCCCTACTCATCCCAGGGATAGTCCTCAGACCACGAAGGCTGCCTTCAAAAGGAGAGAAGAAATTTGATAGTGTGTGCAAATAGCTCAAGTGTTAGTTGCTCAGTCAGGTCCAACTCTGCAACCCCATGGACTGTAGCCCACCAGTTTCCTCTGTCCATGGAATTTTCCAGGCAAGAATACTTCTCCTGGAGATCTCACTGACCCAGGGATCAAACCCGGGTCTCCGGCTTTATAGGTGGATTCTTTACTGTTTGATTTCCCAGGTGGTGCTAGTGGTAAAAAACAAAACAAAACAAAAACAACCCACTTCCCAATTCAGAAGATCTAAGAGATGCAGATTCCATCCCTAGGATGGGAAGATCCCCTGGAGGAGGGCATGGTAACCCATTCCAGTGTTCTTGCCTGGAGAATCCCATGGACAGAAGAGCCTGGCGGGCTACAGTCCATGGGGTCACAAACAGTCAGACATGACTAAAGAGACAGCCCACAGATAGCCCAAGTTCTGATAACTAACCAAATTAAAGTGAAAAGCTCAGAACTTTTCTTTCAATATATAAGGCAGCATAATGACTTGCTCCAGGTAAGACGAGACCACCAAGAAGCCGAAAAGTCACCCTCAGGCATGCATGCCTGGTGGCTGACCCTCCCCTGAAAGAAATGTCCCTTCCACTCAAAGGCAGTATGTGGGGTGAAGTAATTTACAGATTTTAATGCCACAAATGAAAATTATTATTCCTGGTCAGATATTCTAGTAATATAGTTTCTCAAAGTATTTCAGCTAATTTAATAGAAGACTCAGCTTCAGGGTCCATATTTGGATATTTTATATACGTTATTACTTAAGGAGATCTGAAGCTATTTGGACATAGAATATTATGATCAAGTTCAAGCACAGAGTTTTCAAGCAAAATTCACCTTTTGGTTTTTTCATTTTTAAAAACGTTTATTGGCATATCGCTGCTTTATGATGTTGTTAGTTTCTACTGTATAGTCAAGTGGATCAGCTATACATACACATATATCCCCTGTGTTTTGGATTTCCTTCCCATTTAGGTCACCGCAGAGCACTGAGGAGTCCCCTCTGCTGTACAGTAGTTTCTCATAGGTTATCTATTTTATCCATCGTATCAATAGTGTACACATAGCCTGTGACTGATTCACGGCGATGTGTGGCAGAAACCAGCACAGTGTTGTAAAGCAATTATCCTCCTATAAAAGTATATGTTAGTCCCAGTCTCCCAATTCATCCCCCAACCCGCTTTCCCCCTTGGTGTCTATATGTGTGTTCTCTATGTCTCTGTCTCTATATCTGTTTTGCAAATAAGGTCATCTGATGACCGAGAGACGGTCATATAGAGTGAAGTCTGTCAAAAAGACAAAAACAAATATCATATATTAAGGCATATATACAGGTTCTAGAAAAATTTACATTTTTAAAATGGATGATGAACTACATAATTTCCCCTGGTGTTTATTCCCACAGAAGAATGCCACACAAGGAACCAGGCAGAGACACAAAAGGAGTCTTTTCCTGGCACAAAAGTCTACACAAGAAAAGGCGGGTGGTTCCCAGCCCCACGCACAGATGCGTGGCTGTGAACCACGACCCCTCTTTTCTTCTTGGAAAATGTTCTCCAATTAGACGAGGACACAAGGTGAACCTCTGCTAACTAAGTAAAAAGTCTGTTACTTTCTGCAACAGTGAATGCCATTGAGTTCCAGCAGCCATGCTGAATTCTTTTTCCTGCGAAGGCCCCATTTGGCCTCTAAATCTCTTTCACAACCCCTCCTCCCCTCTTTTAAAAATGTTTCCTATTCACTGTGAGGCTCTCATCCAAGGAAAATAGATCGTGATGAAGGACCTGGGGGCTGGGGACTCTGAGGGAGCTGTTTCAGAGGAGGGTCGATGAGGGCTTGCTCCCTACAGAATCCATGGATGCTTATTATGGGGCCAGAGGATGCTTTTGGCAAACATCAAATTAGGACCAAGCATTCACTCCCATTCACCAGAACGCGCAAATTCGGTTGATGGGTTAGAGAAGAGAGGTTTGAAAAAATTAAATTCTTTCTGCTGAAAATGTGAAATGACTTTGTGCCACAGAAGAAAAGTGGTAGCTAATGAGGACTTTTTTTGTAGCAGGAGAAGCAAAGAGGCTGGAAGAGAACTGTTTCATATTTGAGATGCAGTCTGCAATAGCTGAATAACCTTCTTCTTTTGACTCACAGCTTCACACAATGCAGGCTTTCATCACATGAAGAGCCACAGCAGAGAGTTTGGGGCCATTTTCTCTTTTTGTTCCTTTTCTAAGCCCCATCCCTCCCCCAACCTCCATTCCTAGTTTTCTCTGTCTGGGTTTGAATAGCTGAAGTGTGCCCACAATATGTACGCACTAAGACACATTGTTACCTCCCTTTTACCAAAAGCACCTGGCAGGGTCACTAGCCTCCAGAACCACCCCGCCCCCTCTACAGTCTGGCTTAACTCTTTGAGTGACAGATGTCCAAATATATATTTTACAATGATTTTTAAACAAATATTAGAAACAGACTAACAAACGATTTTAACAAATACATTAAAGCCTAAAAAGAAAACAGATCCTGGCACGTTTTGTTCAGTTTTATAATTTCCCTTCCACTCTTCCTGGCTCGTGTCTCCTTTCCCCTTGGGTTCTTAAGCTGTGAATTCCTTCTTTCCCAGCTGAATCAGGGGGATGGTTAATTGTTTTTAAGTCTGAGCCCGACAATATCTACAGACTTTGTGGTCACAAAACAAGCAGCCACACATATGTGGTCAAGGGGGAAAAAAAAAACATAAAAAACAGGCAAAGCATAAGAATAATCAAATGCTTTGTGTTTCTCAAAACCTATTCTTCTCAAGAGGCTGGAGGACTGTCGGAGAGTAATTTTTCAGATTTCTGCTCCCAGCCAAGATGGAATAACAAGGACGGGGTGTACCCTCCTGTCTTAAATGATCCCAAGTCCAAAAACACCACATGGACTAAGAGTTTTGAGACACCGGACCATAGGCAGCTGACAATAATTTAAATCAGATGGAGGTTTATTTTATGTAGAGATTGAAGTCTGGGTCATAAACACAGGAGTTTCATTTCTGCCTTGGTATGGGTGTAGAGTACTCGCCATGCTGACTGTAGTGACCAGCAGGACCTCTACTCGTCCACAGCAGAGAGGAGACCTCCCCACATACTGCATGCCAAGATTCTGCAAGAAGTACACAAGAGAGGGGTTTTCTGAGGACAAACCACATCCTAATTCACTTTCATCAAGACTTAGCTTCATGTAGACAAGGACAGACCTATCCTTGGACATGACCTTGAGTTGATCATGTTTGTTTCTTTTTTGGTGGGGTGGGGGGAGTTCTTATTGTAACTTAGAAGTAGAATGCTTACTCATTCTATAGCAACCAGTATAAAAATCCCTACAGATCATTCTTCTTCAATACTTATTTTGATTTATTTACTTGGCTGCGCCAGGTCTTACTTTCAACATGCAGGATCTTCAGTTGCCGCATGCAGGATCTAGTTCCCCGACCAAGGATTGAACCTAGGCCCCCTGCATCGGGACTGTGGAGTCTTAGCTGCTGGAGTGTGTGTTAAGTCACTTCAGTCGTGTCTGACTCTGAGTGAGCCTATGGACTGTAGCCCGCCAGGCTCCTCTGTCCATGGGATTCTCCAGGCAAGAATACTGGAGTGGGTTGCCATGCCCTCCTCGAGGGGATCTTCCTGACCCAGGGATCGAATCCATGTCTCTTCTGTCTCTTGCATTGGGTGGGTTCTTTACCACTGCCACCACCTGGGAAGCCCCTAAGCTAGACGCTGGACCACCAGGCAAGTGCCTAAGCTCATAATGTTTGGAGCCCCAGTGAGAAACGGTAGCTGCTGCCTTCTCCCCTTCATAGCCAGGCTGTGGCCCTTTTTGGGGCAACACCCAGACCAGGCTGCTTAGGGAACAAGAGTCTGTCGGTGGCTAGTGGCTTCCTCTCTTTCTTAGAATGGATGGCTAAAGACTTCGGTTTTCCTTGGAGAACGAACATAGAGTCGCCATGGGGAAGGGATAGTTAGGGAGTTTGGGAGGGATATGTACACACTGCTATATTTAAAATGGATAACCAACAAGGACCTATTGTACAGCACGTGGAACTCTGTTCAATGTGATGTGGCAGCCTGGATGGGAGGAGAGTTTGGGGAGAATGAATACATGCATATGTATGACTGAATCCCTTCGCTATTCACCTGAAACGATCACAACATTGTTAATCAGCTATACCCTAATACAAAAATAAAAAGTTCAAAAGAAAAAAAAAAAGACTAAGATTTTCAATTCTGGCTTTAAAAATAAA
The DNA here is from genome assembly GCA_006410615.1 of Neotragus moschatus. NCBI lineage: Eukaryota > Metazoa > Chordata > Mammalia > Artiodactyla > Bovidae > Neotragus > Neotragus moschatus. The sequence continues at coordinate 3,305,123 of SJYA01002027.1, forward strand.
GTGCAGTTTCTAAGGGGTGCTGCTGATGTCGTTTCTGTTATGGATGATGGTTACCAGCGTGTTCACTTCGAAATAGTTCATTTCGACAAGCTGTACACAGGTCATGGTGAACTTTTCTCTATGTATAGGTTCATTAAGACATAGAAATAAGCATAGTGGTTCACATTAATTATGTGCTTCTTTTAACTGAACCTGTTTTGATCCAATTGTTAGTTCATTATAGAAGAATGTGTAGTAAACTCAAGTGAAATGGCAACCCACTCCAGTATTCTTGCCTGGAAAATTCCACAGACAGAGGAGCATGGCGGGCTACAGTCCGTGGGACCGCAGAGTCAGACGCAACCGAGCACGCACATACACATAGTGATTCAACCTCCTATTTTTACGTGATCCTGGAGGCCTTACATATTTTCAAATAACAACAAAAAATTCAGTCTCCTCATTCCTGCAGGTGGAGACAAAGCTATAGCATTCAATCCTGTGCTCTTTGTTAGGAAACTTACACTTCTCAAATAGAAATAAAAATCCTCACTCACAAGAGCATGGTGGCCATCCGGCTAGCCGGGTGGGATTATTTAGAAATTTACTGATGGTCAGCAACATAAAAACCTGGCTTTTTCAATTACTGCACTATTAATATTTATTTGTTTGGGTTTCTTCCTTTAGTTTTCTTTTTTTTTTGGTCATTCCTAATGTTATGTGTGAACACAGTATCTTATTTTAAAGTTGTTTTATTTTCTTCTATGTTTTATGTTAAATTCTTAGAGTCAAGAACTGAGTCTTTTCTGTTTTAACGTGATGGCAGTTTACTCATGTAAAGTTTACTCATGTTTACGCATGTAAACTTTACTCACGTTGGCAGTATCACTCATGTGCTTCTGAGACTGAACAGGACAACACTTCCCAGTGGCTTTCTTAAACTACAGACCAGTTCAAACTAACCCTGAGTGACCAGATTGTCCATATTATGAAATAACGGTCCCCGATTTGGGTTCTGTTTCCACATCAGCAAATGACCCAGAGTCTATCTCAGTTTAATCCCACAACATCTGGACATTGTTCAATTGTTGACCTGGGTCTCCCTCAATTTAGGCATACCTAACACAACAGTAATACAATTTCCACACACAAGTTCAGCTTCTAAGTTTAAAGAGGGGACTTTTTCATGCCTATATTGTCGAAGGGGCTTCCCAAGTGGTGCAGTGGCAAAGAATCCACCTGCCAATGCAGGAGACGTAAGACGTTCAATCCCTGGGTCAGGGAGATCACCTGAAATGGCAACCTGTTCCAATATTCTTGCCTGGAAAATTTCATGGAGAGAGGAGCCTGCCAGGCTAAGTCCATGGGGTTGCAAAGAGTCAGACATGACTGAGTCACTGAGCATGCGTGGATGGAAGTATGAAGTTACAACCAATCAATGCCAATGTAACATCATCAAGGTGGAAACCAATGTCCAATTTTGAGGGGAATTAAACTAAGAAAATGTTTCCAGATGAAGACAGTCTTCCCATTTACACAATCTAACTAAAGCATGATCAGTGTTTACTGAGCACTTACTGTATACAAGGTGCCGTTCTAAAGGGGAACAGGGAAGGAGACTCCTAAGAAGTGAGTGTCCCTACCCTCCAAGGAGTGGGTTTGTTTCACCCTGCAATTATAAGAATTTCTGAGAAGGGATATCTGAATGGCATCTACAGTTTTAGTCAGGACCAACTGCAATATGCTTTTAGGCTCATCTGCCTGGCTCAGAGAGGACCTCTTGGCACTGACTGGTGGCACTGTGGTTGTCTTGCAGCGGCACTGAAGTTGATCTTGACAGATGCATCTGAGTCCCTGCTCTAGTAGTGAGGCTGGAAAGCTAGGAACTGCCTTCAGATTCTAGTAGTAACACCTGGGCATTCTGGGCTGTAACCGCGTATGTTGCAGGGAGACTGGGGACTGGAGGTATAACGGCAGGAAGTAATGGTACCGGGTTTCTTGCTTTAGGACCACATGAGAAATGTAATATTTTTTTATGGATCTCCATAGATAAATGTACCTTTCCAGGTTGAAAGGGAACTGATCTCTATGATCATTTTCTGGTCACCATTCCAGAGTTTTTTCCTCAGATGCAGTCCATATTTCCAATTGACGAATGTCTACTTAAACTTCTCCATCAGAATCAAAAACGATCAGAGATATACTCTAAGTATATCCAGAAGCCCTTTGACCATTTTCAAATTATTTGATGTGTTAAACATTTAGGGTTCTTAGAAGGGGTTTCAGCTGGAAGATAACTCCTGCAACATTTCACTTTTCTGACTGTTAACTCATCCTTCATGCTAACTAATTCCTCCAGCTTAGGGATTGAAGCTGCAAGAATGCCCTTAAGTCAAAGCAGGAAAAAGAGTAGGGAGCTAGTGGACTTGAAGGATGAAGGATTTTCCGCTTTGCTCAACTTCTAGGGATGAAGGAAATGATACATCAAAGCTGGGAGCGGCCTCAGTGCTGTGGATATAAATACGACGTGATGTATAGGGAAAGGGATGATCCCTAGGAGGTGCCTGGGGTCAGGACAGACCCCAGCAGTGCCTGCTCTGTGTATACATCCCAGGTTCAGGAAATCCTGTGCTCTGACGCAGAAAGGGGAGGAACGCGCTGAGATCCCAGGGCATAGAGAAGACTCCTCACCATCGGAGGAGGGTTAGCAGGCTAGGCAAAGGAACTATGTGAACTCAAGGGAGAAGAGAGGAGGAAATCAGTTACCCACAGCAACTAGGCTCACAAGCTGGGCTGAAAGGAGACGTTTTTCCCCTCCAAGATGACAGGAAGCTGATCCGGACCTCTGCAGGCAGGCTGAATGGGCAGAGGAAGCAGTGTGCCGGCAGATAAAGAGGCGGCCGCCATGCTGGGTCTGCCTGGGTAAATTCATCTGACGGGGAGTGAAGGACAGTGCCAGCCGGGAAAGGGGCAGGTGGCTCTGACGACCGTCGGCAGGGAGTGGTGGCCGGAGGCGCAGTTGTGAGGTCTGGACAATCTAGGCATCCCTATCGCTAGGAAACTGACCACCCCCAGCCCGTAAGTGATATTGCAAGGTTCTGCACAGAGAAAACCGTACTTATACTTGCCGTTGAGAAGCAACTTTGTAGCAATGGAATTTCAGACGAAAGGAACCTGAGTCTCATGTTTTCAAGAGCCCCCAGGAAGAGCCATTCGGTGATGTCCCTTCTCTTTGGCCCTTCTGAGTTGAGGTCTCCAGTCTCTGGAAGTGACCTTGGATTTTATCCACAGCAACGCTGTGAGTTCATTGTGAGACTCAAGCAAAACTTTCACTTGTTGAATGACCAGTCAATTCCCATCACACCTCTAAGAGTCTAGCGTATATGTGAATAGAAAGAGCACAGACCACACAGCCTCCTATTCACAATTCAGCAACTGTACCTTCTCAAGATGCTATTTCATCTGAAATACTAAAAGCGACTGAGAGACAATATTATTAATCAGGCTATGAGCCCTTGGAGATTGCTTACTGGAAAGTATTTTGAGAAATTTACAGATGGGAAATGGAAGGCACCACACGTCTGCTGGTTCTCTGCCCAATTTTTTTTTTTTTTCAAGGGTAGGAAATGTTTCTTTTCACTGTAAGATTGGCTCACCACGCTCTGAACTGTAGTGAGTGGATGGGTCAAGGGTCAGGGGAGTGCAGTGAACAAGAGGGCGTGGTGGTTCCTGCACAAAGGGCCAGCTCCAGGCAAGCGCCAAACTTGATTCCAGCAAAATGCCTTTGTATTGCCTTACAAGAAGATGGGGTTAATTAGGTAGGAAAGCGTAGGAGGAAACTGATGTTAGTGGAACATTTAACTGGATGCGTTAACCTTCAGCTGGATTCTGTATCAGATGGAGTGTATGCGTCTGAATTGAATTGTCACAACAACCCTATGAAATGAGAATCAGTAGCCTTGTTTTACAGATGAGGAAACCAACTCAAATTAAGTAAACTTGCCTGGTGGCTCAGAGTTGTTAAAAGACATAGTAAAGTTTAAAACAAATATCTGACAATGACTTCTATGCTTTAGCAGTTTTAAAACAATTCACTTTTTATTTAGTCTTAGCCATAATTACATATATATATATATACACACCATATGTATATATATACATATATATGTGTATATATATAAAGTCACTTCAGTCGTGTCCAGCTCTTTGTGACGCTATGGACTGTAGCCCACCAGGCTCCTCTGTCCATGGGATTTTCCAGGCAAGAATATTTGAGTGGCTTGCCGTGCCCTCCTCCAGGGGATCCTCCTGACCCAGAGATCGAACCTGCGTCTCTTACATCTCCTGCATTGGCAGGCAGGTTCTTTACGACTAGCACCAACTGGGAAATCCGTAGATAGATAATCTTACTTTTATTGAAATAGCGGAGTTGGCAGACAGCAGTGCTTCCTTATGAAATTTCAGGCACTCGGGACAGAGGTGTAGAGCTAAGATATTCTGTAGTGGGATTTTCTCAAAGCGCCATGCTTACAGTTTGTCCTGTGTGAGTGCTGTTACCACTCACAATAAACTGCCCAGTTGCCGGCTTCATCTGTACAGGTCCACCCCCGCAGGCACTCAGGACACAGTCCTGGATGAGTCTTTCCGTTAGCTTTCACCGCAAGCGCTCAGGAATGTGGAGCATTCCAAGCAGGAAATTGCAGCATCAGCAACATTGTCTTTGAATGTTGACTCTTGGTCAAGGTCAGGCTGCCCCTGGGACCGTCATCATCGTCTCTGTGACCTGTGCAGACCTTGGGCTTCTGGAACCCTTCCAGGTGTGGGAGGTGATGAGGTCTTGGAAAACTCTGCCCGGCGCCCTGGCTAATAGAAACATGGTCAGATGGCTTTGCCATCAGCCTTTGTCTACACTGTACTCTTATTTGGTGAAAATGAACCAAATGGAAACATATTTACTGAGATGGGTAATAATATGCTCTTACAGCACATAGGATTGCTGTGAGTATTAAACAAATGAATAGACCAAAAGCACTGAAAATAGTGTCTGACAAACTGCAANATCAGAGATATACTCTAAGTATATCCAGAAGCCCTTTGACCATTTTCAAATTATTTGATGTGTTAAACATTTAGGGTTCTTAGAAGGGGTTTCAGCTGGAAGATAACTCCTGCAACATTTCACTTTTCTGACTGTTAACTCATCCTTCATGCTAACTAATTCCTCCAGCTTAGGGATTGAAGCTGCAAGAATGCCCTTAAGTCAAAGCAGGAAAAAGAGTAGGGAGCTAGTGGACTTGAAGGATGAAGGATTTTCCGCTTTGCTCAACTTCTAGGGATGAAGGAAATGATACATCAAAGCTGGGAGCGGCCTCAGTGCTGTGGATATAAATACGACGTGATGTATAGGGAAAGGGATGATCCCTAGGAGGTGCCTGGGGTCAGGACAGACCCCAGCAGTGCCTGCTCTGTGTATACATCCCAGGTTCAGGAAATCCTGTGCTCTGACGCAGAAAGGGGAGGAACGCGCTGAGATCCCAGGGCATAGAGAAGACTCCTCACCATCGGAGGAGGGTTAGCAGGCTAGGCAAAGGAACTATGTGAACTCAAGGGAGAAGAGAGGAGGAAATCAGTTACCCACAGCAACTAGGCTCACAAGCTGGGCTGAAAGGAGACGTTTTTCCCCTCCAAGATGACAGGAAGCTGATCCGGACCTCTGCAGGCAGGCTGAATGGGCAGAGGAAGCAGTGTGCCGGCAGATAAAGAGGCGGCCGCCATGCTGGGTCTGCCTGGGTAAATTCATCTGACGGGGAGTGAAGGACAGTGCCAGCCGGGAAAGGGGCAGGTGGCTCTGACGACCGTCGGCAGGGAGTGGTGGCCGGAGGCGCAGTTGTGAGGTCTGGACAATCTAGGCATCCCTATCGCTAGGAAACTGACCACCCCCAGCCCGTAAGTGATATTGCAAGGTTCTGCACAGAGAAAACCGTACTTATACTTGCCGTTGAGAAGCAACTTTGTAGCAATGGAATTTCAGACGAAAGGAACCTGAGTCTCATGTTTTCAAGAGCCCCCAGGAAGAGCCATTCGGTGATGTCCCTTCTCTTTGGCCCTTCTGAGTTGAGGTCTCCAGTCTCTGGAAGTGACCTTGGATTTTATCCACAGCAACGCTGTGAGTTCATTGTGAGACTCAAGCAAAACTTTCACTTGTTGAATGACCAGTCAATTCCCATCACACCTCTAAGAGTCTAGCGTATATGTGAATAGAAAGAGCACAGACCACACAGCCTCCTATTCACAATTCAGCAACTGTACCTTCTCAAGATGCTATTTCATCTGAAATACTAAAAGCGACTGAGAGACAATATTATTAATCAGGCTATGAGCCCTTGGAGATTGCTTACTGGAAAGTATTTTGAGAAATTTACAGATGGGAAATGGAAGGCACCACACGTCTGCTGGTTCTCTGCCCAATTCTTTTTTTTTTTCAAGGGTAGGAAATGTTTCTTTTCACTGTAAGATTGGCTCACCACGCTCTGAACTGTAGTGAGTGGATGGGTCAAGGGTCAGGGGAGTGCAGTGAACAAGAGGGCGTGGTGGTTCCTGCACAAAGGGCCAGCTCCAGGCAAGCGCCAAACTTGATTCCAGCAAAATGCCTTTGTATTGCCTTACAAGAAGATGGGGTTAATTAGGTAGGAAAGCGTAGGAGGAAACTGATGTTAGTGGAACATTTAACTGGATGCGTTAACCTTCAGCTGGATTCTGTATCAGATGGAGTGTATGCGTCTGAATTGAATTGTCACAACAACCCTATGAAATGAGAATCAGTAGCCTTGTTTTACAGATGAGGAAACCAACTCAAATTAAGTAAACTTGCCTGGTGGCTCAGAGTTGTTAAAAGACATAGTAAAGTTTAAAACAAATATCTGACAATGACTTCTATGCTTTAGCAGTTTTAAAACAATTCACTTTTTATTTAGTCTTAGCCATAATTACATATATATATATATACACACCATATGTATATATATACATATATATGTGTATATATATAAAGTCACTTCAGTCGTGTCCAGCTCTTTGTGACGCTATGGACTGTAGCCCACCAGGCTCCTCTGTCCATGGGATTTTCCAGGCAAGAATATTTGAGTGGCTTGCCGTGCCCTCCTCCAGGGGATCCTCCTGACCCAGAGATCGAACCTGCGTCTCTTACATCTCCTGCATTGGCAGGCAGGTTCTTTACGACTAGCACCAACTGGGAAATCCGTAGATAGATAATCTTACTTTTATTGAAATAGCGGAGTTGGCAGACAGCAGTGCTTCCTTATGAAATTTCAGGCACTCGGGACAGAGGTGTAGAGCTAAGATATTTTGTAGTGGGATTTTCTCAAAGCGCCATGCTTACAGTTTGTCCTGTGTGAGTGCTGTTACCACTCACAATAAACTGCCCAGTTGCCGGCTTCATCTGTACAGGTCCACCCCCGCAGGCACTCAGGACACAGTCCTGGATGAGTCTTTCCGTTAGCTTTCACCGCAAGCGCTCAGGAATGTGGAGCATTCCAAGCAGGAAATTGCAGCATCAGCAACATTGTCTTTGAATGTTGACTCTTGGTCAAGGTCAGGCTGCCCCTGGGACCGTCATCATCGTCTCTGTGACCTGTGCAGACCTTGGGCTTCTGGAACCCTTCCAGGTGTGGGAGGTGATGAGGTCTTGGAAAACTCTGCCCGGCGCCCTGGCTAATAGAAACATGGTCAGATGGCTTTGCCATCAGCCTTTGTCTACACTGTACTCTTATTTGGTGAAAATGAACCAAATGGAAACATATTTACTGAGATGGGTAATAATATGCTCTTACAGCACATAGGATTGCTGTGAGTATTAAACAAATGAATAGACCAAAAGCACTGAAAATAGTGTCTGACAAACTGCAATCACTAATTAGATGTTGGTTATTATTGTTATTGATATTCTTGTCTTAGATGTATGTTGTTCTCTAGATGACTAGTTTTTGTAGATTGTGTAAAGCTGAAGCTCCAATATTTTGGCCATCTGATGCGAAGAGCCAACTCACTGGGGAAAGGCCCTGATGCTGGGAAAGATTGAGGGCTGTAGGAGGGGGTGACAAAGGTTGAGATGGTTGGACAGCGTCACTGACTCAGTGGACAATTGCTCAAATTCAGTGCAACAAACTCCAGGAGACAGTAAAGGACAGGAAAGCCTGGTGCGTGCTGTAGTCCATCGGGTCGCAGAGTTGGATGTGACTTAGCAACTGAACAATAACAAAAAGATAGAATAACGTGAGAAAATTAAGCCCTAGAGATGCATTTCTTGAACGACTTTTTTTGGTCACTCTTTCCTTTTCTCTTAAATTTCACAATTCCCTCTTGTTTTGTCATAGAAGTTACTTATTAAATACTTCAGTTGGCAGAGAGAGTTACGCAGGGGATGATTAAAATATCCTCACTTGTAGTTGCTAGCTTTAATCTTATTATTTATTGTATGTAATAACATGTAGATGGCAAAAAATTCAAAAGGCACACAAGGATATACAGTGAAATTGTAGTGTCCCTACATCCAGGACCTTAGTCATCAAAGTCTCTCCCCCAGAAGAATTCTCTTATTATTTATGATATATTTTAGTAGATTCTCTTAGGTTTTCCAGAGAAAGCAGTTTCCGAAAAACAATCCCATCACCTGCAAAAATAATTCTGCCTCCTTAAATTTTATACCTTTGTTTTTTCCTGTTGTCTAATTGTGTGATTGTTAGCTACGGGACAAAAGAAACCATATTGCTGACAAAGGACCTGTTTTCTTGTTCGAGAGTTTAAAGAATGCTTTGGCAAGAGACTGGTATACATACATACATACGTGCGTTCATACATCATCCTCCCTCTCTCTTGCTCTCTTTCTGTGTCTAGATATATACTACACAGCATGTGTGTGCTCAGCTGTATCTGACTGTTTGTGACCCCATGGACTGCAGCCCGGCAGACTCTGCCCATGGGATTCTCCAGGGAAGAATACTGGAGTGGGTTGCCATTTCCTTCTTCAGGGAATCTTTCCAACCCAGAGGTCAAACCTGTATCTCTTGCCTCTCCTACATTGGCAGGTGGATTTTCTACCACTGTACCCCCTGGGAAGCCCTGATATGTCTATATCTAAATAGACATTAGATGCAGATATGTGATTTAAATCTTAAACCAATTTGATAATCCTGAGATAAACTCTACTTGGTTTTGATGTATTACTATTTTATATATTACAGAACTCTTTTTGCTAATATTTTAGTAAAATTTTTCATGTGTTTATGAGGGATGTTAAATGACTATTTTTAATCTCCTTTTTTTTTTCCTGTATTTAAGATCACAAACCCTTTTTACCAAGCGTTACTTTACCTGTAAGGAGTTCCCTATAGAGTGGTTTTATATCCTTATGTTCTAAATATTCTACAGTTCACATTTTAATTTTCTCTTTTTTACATTGGCAGGTGGTAGAAGTTTTTTCTCTTTTTAGTTTTTATAGTAATTTCTAGATTTACTTCATATAATCAGAGAATGTTATTTGTATTATTTCTACATGCTGGAATGAATGGATTTTCTCACTGTGGTTTAATACATCGGTAGTGACTGATGCCTGGTAGTGATGGTAGTGACTCTTGCCTGGACACTTGAAACCAAGGTTTGCCTGTGACTGAAAGGGTTCCCGCCCAGGATGGAAAACTTACAGTGCAAAAGCTAGAACTGAATAAACTAGGGCAGATTGGCCACTTTATTTAAGAATAAAATTCTTAGGCCACTCTCATTCACTGAAGACTTTTTAGGCCATGCTGACCTTTAGCTGTGATACAGAAATAAAATAGTTTGAGGACAGTATGAGTCTTTTTCCACCACTTATAGGTGATGTGCTATTTTATCTCTGAAATCAGAGTTAACTTTACTAGCTGTCTCAACATTGGTTCTGCTATGTCAGTTTTCCCCCTTTCTATAATCCTTGCAGTTTATTGTTTGGTCCATACCATTCCTGTCCTTTATTGAGCCCATCTTTGCATGAAATGTTCCCTTGGTATCTCTAATTTTCTTGAAGAGATCTCTAGTCTTTCCCATTCAGTTGTTTTCCTCTTTTTCTTTGCACTGATCACTGAGGAAGGCTTGCTTATCTCTCCTTGCTATTCTTTGGAACTCTGCATTTAAATGGGTATATCTTTCCTTTTCTCCTTTGCTTTCCGCTTCTCTTCTTTTCACAGCTATTTGTGCCTGCCTCTTGAGAAATATGTATGCAGGTCAGGAAGCAACAGTTAGAACTGGACATGAAACAACAGACTGGTTCCAAATAGGAAAAGGAGTACGTCAAGGCTGTATATTGTCACCCTGCTTATTTAACTTATATGCAGAGAACATTATGAGAAACACCAGGCTGGATAAAGCACAAGCTGGAATCAAGATTACCAGAAGAAATATCAATAAACTGAGATATGCAGATAACACCACCCTTATGGCAGAGAGTGAAGAAGAACTAAAGAGCCTCTTGATGAAAGTGAAAAAGGAGAGTAAGAAAGTTGGCTTAAAACTCAATCAGAAAACTAAGATCATGGCATCTCTGCGATTTCTCTTTTAATCTTACTTTCCATGCTTCCTGATGCTACCTATGCTTCTTGTTTCCAACAAGGGATGGTTGGTTTTGTACTTCTAAGGGACAAGCCTCCTAGACTTGTTCTCTGTTGATTTTCTGAGAACTGCAGCTGCGAACATTCCAACTTGGTACTTGATCTCTACTGCTTTTGTCAGCTTTTCCTTATTTACAAAAAAATAATTATTTTTGGCTGTGCTTGGTCTTCATTGCTGTACGAACTTTAGTTGCGATGAATGGGGGCTACTCTGTAGTTATGCTGTGCAGGCTTCTCACTGCAGTGCCTTCTCTAGTGGAACATGGGCTCATAGTTGTAGTTCTTGGACCTTAGCGCGCAGCCTCAGTAGTTGTGGCACACGGACTTAGTGGCTCAGCCACATGTGGAATCTTCCTGGACCAGGGATCAAACCCATAGCCTCTGCATTGGCAGGTGAACTTCTAACCACCGGACCACCAGTGATGACCTGTCAACTCTTTTTACACACTGTATTTCAAGATTACTATATCTCCTAANATATTGTCACCCTGCTTATTTAACTTATATGCAGAGAACATTATGAGAAACACCAGGCTGGATAAAGCACAAGCTGGAATCAAGATTACCAGAAGAAATATCAATAAACTGAGATATGCAGATAACACCACCCTTATGGCAGAGAGTGAAGAAGAACTAAAGAGCCTCTTGATGAAAGTGAAAAAGGAGAGTAAGAAAGTTGGCTTAAAACTCAATCAGAAAACTAAGATCATGGCATCTCTGCGATTTCTCTTTTAATCTTACTTTCCATGCTTCCTGATGCTACCTATGCTTCTTGTTTCCAACAAGGGATGGTTGGTTTTGTACTTCTAAGGGACAAGCCTCCTAGACTTGTTCTCTGTTGATTTTCTGAGAACTGCAGCTGCGAACATTCCAACTTGGTACTTGATCTCTACTGCTTTTGTCAGCTTTTCCTTATTTACAAAAAAATAATTATTTTTGGCTGTGCTTGGTCTTCATTGCTGTACGAACTTTAGTTGCGATGAATGGGGGCTACTCTGTAGTTATGCTGTGCAGGCTTCTCACTGCAGTGCCTTCTCTAGTGGAACATGGGCTCATAGTTGTAGTTCTTGGACCTTAGCGCGCAGCCTCAGTAGTTGTGGCACACGGACTTAGTGGCTCAGCCACATGTGGAATCTTCCTGGACCAGGGATCAAACCCATAGCCTCTGCATTGGCAGGTGAACTTCTAACCACCGGACCACCAGTGATGACCTGTCAACTCTTTTTACACACTGTATTTCAAGATTACTATATCTCCTAACTTGCCAGAGACGGAGCTTGCATTTCTATTTCTCCTTGTTGTTTTCCTCGCAGTTTTTCTATAATTCCAGTGGTATTCTAAATGGCCAATTTTGAAAGGACCCAGAGAATTCACATTAATAATTTAAAAATTCCTCTCTTCCTTTCTCAAATATCTCTGCAACAAAAAATGGAGAAATTTTTGTTGTGAAGTGGTTAAATTGATGGATGCAGAGAGCCAGCTGGGATCATCAACATTTTAGGTTAAAAACATCTTGAAGAGTCAGTTTTCATGGAGGAGTGGTAAGAAAAAGACAAGAGATGGTATCTACCCCGAAGCTAATAGTCTGTGGGTACACACAAGTACAGATGAACAACATGTTTGCAGATAACACTGAGTCAGATTGAGCAAGTTTCTATTCTGATCTTTAGTTTCTGTACTATACTATTTTGTCACATATTTTGAACATTATCCAGGACTGATGCTGAAGCTCTAATACTTTGGCCACCTGATATAAGAGCTGACTTATTGGAAAAGACCCTGAGGCTGGGAAAGATTGAAGGCAGGAGGAGAAGGGAGTGTCAGGGGATGAGATGGTTGGATGGCATCACTGACTCAATGGACATGAGTTTGCAAAAACTCTGGGAGTTGGTGATGGACAGGGAGGCCTCCCATGCTGCAGTCCATGGTGTCACAAAGAGTCAGACATGACTTAACGACTGAACAACAATAACTCATCTACACAACAGAGTATTTGTCATTGTTGAAAGACTTCAGTCAATGTGGGTAGCCAATTTGGAGAAATTCTTGAATTTTCCCACACTGACTACATTAACCGGGTCACTGCCATATATCCAGAGTATTACCTGATGCTGACACCAGCTTTTCTATTTATTCCTCTTGTTTCTTTTTGACTTTACAGACAAATTAACTCTGTGGTGGCTTTGCTTCTTATCCAAATAATTTATTTATGAATAGGACCCTCTGATTCAGATTTTCTATGTTAATGCCAAAACACTGTTTATATACTAACAGTAAACTGGCCTATTTACGCAATATCGCCACCCTGGCCTGTCATGATTTCAGGGGAGCTCTTCTCTCAGGACATGAAAGCTCTAGTGTTAAAGATCAATAAACCCTTTCAGAACCCATTAACTGTAGCCAAAAACCCTTCCCATCCAGCCACATCTACTAGTTTGGCTCCTTTCCTCCATCAAGGATTAGAGAGAAAAACACAGAAACGAATTGAATCCCACCTATTGAATCGCACCCCTGAACTGTATGAAAACCCATTTCTGCTAGGGTGGATAATGAGAGTTGTGATTGTCTTCAAATTAATTATATCTCCCTTCGATGTCCATACAAAATGTTTCCAACTTGCAAGACTGGCTTAATTCACATCTTATCTGGTAAAATTCTGCAGTGCAATTACTAAGGCTAACATTTAGTGAGCATTTATCATGTGTTAGGATCTGTGCTTTTCCTGCCTTACCTCATTTGATCCTCAGAACACCTCTTAAGGATGGAATCGCTACCAACCCAACTTATGGATATTAAATGTCCAGTTGAAGGAAATTGAAGATGAAGGAAATATGGGGAAAATGCTACAGTACATACAGAAAACAAATAACAAAATATAGAAGTAAGTCCTTCATTATCAGTAACTACTTTAAATGTAAATGATTTAAACTTCCCAAATCAAAGACATAGATTAGGAGAATAAATTCAAAAAATGAGATTCAACTGTATGCTATCTACACTTTAGAGGTAAGGACATGCATAAGTTTAAGGCAAACACATGTGAAAGATATTTCATGCAAATAGTAATGAAAAGAAATCAGGGTGGCAATACGAATATTAGATAAAACACACTAAGTAGAAAACCTATAAGACAAAGATGGACATGCTATAATGAAAAAAGAGTCAATTCACCAAGATATTAACAGTTATAAATTTTTACATACCAAACATTAGAGTTCCGAAATTTATGAAGCAAAAGTGATAGCATTGAAGAGAGAAATAAACAACTCTACAATAATAGTAAGAACCTTAAACACCAGACTTTCGGTATGCAACAGCCAGACAGAAGATCTATAAAGGAAATATGGGACTTAAACAACAGAGAGAGCAACTGGACCTAATGAAAATGTACAGAATCCTTTATCCAGTGACAAAAGGATAGGTATTTTTCTCAGTTGTACATGGATCATTAATCAAGATAGACAATGTTTTAGGTCACAAGTCTTAATAAATTTTAAAAGATTGAAATCATACAAAGTGTCTTTTCTGATAACAGTAAGATGAACAAGAAATCAGTAGCAGAAGGAAAACTGGAAAGTTGACAAACATGTGGAAATAAAATACCACTCTCTTAAGCAACCATGGATCAAAGAAGAAATTACAAAGGAAATAAGAAAATAACTTGAGACAATTGAAAATGAAAAAAAACAACATACCAACTTAAAGAAAACAGTGCTAAGAGGGAAATCTCTCTATAAATCCATGAAAAAAAAGAAAAGCCTCAAATCAATAAAATAACTTTAATACCTTCAGGAACTTATTACAATAGAATGTATTTATTGCAACAAAACTTAAAAATTGCTAAAACGGTGCATTTATCTTATGTATTATGTATGTGTGCTAAGTTCAACCTAGCGACGCTATGGACTGTAGCCCGTCAGGCTCCTCTGTCCATGGGATTCTCCAAGGAAGAATACTGGAGTGGGCTGCCATGCCCTCCTCTAGGGGATCTTCCTGAGCCAGGGATTGAACCCAGCATGTCTTATGTCTCCTGCATTGGCAGGCATGTTCTTTACCAGTAGCACCACCTGGGAAGCCCTATCTTAAATATATTTTGTCACAAAAATTAAGAATACAAAAAAAGCCAAATCTAAACAAAAAAGCTTTATTAAGTCAGATGACCCGTCAAATTTCCTTTTGTTTTTTTCTCTAGAAATCTTGCTCCCAGTGGCCTCCTTTGTCTTCTCTCTTGTGGACACACTGATGATCTCCAGGCACTCAGTGGTAATCCAGGGAGTTCCCTGTCCAACTCTAGGGTTGGAGCCACTGCTTCCTTCATCTATTTCCTGATTTAGTCCCTTTGTCAGGTGGATACTATTCTATATGAAAGGATACTATCTCTTCTGAGTCCTTGTATGTTCCAGAATGTCTTTATTTTTGCCCTTAGCCAAATCGCAGTTCAGAGTTCTTCACAACTTCTCCAATTACTTCTAGCCTCCAAGTCAATGCTTTCTTAGTTGTTCCATGGCCCCTTTCTTACTGTGCTTCAACCTCTGTACATGATCTCTGTCTTCTAGTTTTTATTGAATCTGATCTTTAATTTGAAGTCTGTCTCCTGACACATGTTTTTATAAAATGAACAAGACAATGGACGAATACCATCCACTGATGTTTTCTTCCTATGTTTACCCACTGGGTTCAGTCCTTTGCTCCCTGCTATGCCCAGGAAATTGTTGAATCTCCAGAGCTACAATCCAACTGTAGAAAGAGCAGCTTTGTAAATTGTCCATAGTCTTAAATGTTCCCTGACTTTTTCATTTCAAAATAGTTTTGGAGTTGAATTTGCTATTTCTGGTCTTTGAATTTTTTTTTTTTTTTTAAGTATGCTGCTAAGTTGCTTCAGTCATGTCCGACTCTGTGTGACTCCATAGATGGCAGCCCACCAGGCTCCGCTGTCCCTGGGATTCTCCAGGCAAGAACACTGGAGTGGGTTGCCATTTCCTTCTCCAATGCATGAAGGTGAAAAGTGAAAGGGAAGTTGCTCAGTCGTGCCAGTTCTTAGCGACCCCATGGAGTGCAGCCTACCAGGTTCCTCCATCCATGGGATTTTTCAGGCAAGAGTACTGGAGTGGGGTGGCATTGCCTTCTCCGTTTAAACTATATCCCCAGAAGAACAAAACAGCAACTAAATAAAAACCTCTATTTGTTTGAAAACTTGTTAGCTATTGTGCTACCTTCATAATTTTCATTTCAAATTGCTATTAACCAAAAATCAGTGTTTTCAGAGACTAGATCCTTCCGCTTGAGACAGCATGACACTGAGAGTTAAGAAAACATATTTCAGATTTCATTTTCTGCTTTTTTTGTTTTGTTTACTGTGTGCCTTTGTATGTGTTCCCATCTAAGTGTTTTCAATGTTTAAATAAATATTTAAGACCCAGGTCTATATTTGGATGCATGCATAATCAACATTACCTTCAGTTAAATCTACATTTTGCAACAAATGGCAGAAATTGACCTTGATATTTTCCAGGAGGACAAATTTATAAATATGAAAACAGAAAAGAAAATCCTGCACTAAGACAGCAAATGACTCAGTACAGCTTCTATAGTGAAATGAAGACAATTCACAAGGCCGGCATATTTATGAAAAGTACAATAAATTATGTAAGACCACAAATAAGCACAGATAATATGAGCCTGTGCCTTTTTCTCGATGCTGGAAATTTTTATGTATCTAAGCCCTCATGTGTTTTGCCTTCAGTGGGTTTTGTCCATAAAAACTAAATGTTCTGGGACTTGTGGACACAGGGGGAGGAAGGGGGATGAAATGAGAGAGTAGCCTTGACATATACATACCACGATGTGTAAAACAGATAGCTCGTGAGAAGATGCTGTATCGCACAGAGAGCTCAGCTCGGTGCTCTGTGATAACCCAGAAAGATGCCAAGGAGGTGCGGAGGAGGCTCACCATGGAGGGGCTATATGTATCCCTAAGGCTGATTCAATTCGTTGCACCGCAGAAACTAACACAGCATTGTAAAGCAATTATTCCCCAATTAAAAAAAAAAAACAAACTAAATGTTCTGGAAAGACCCCCTTCCCCCCATCAGAGTGACCCTGTCATTTGAAATCCTACTTTTGCTTTTTTTTTTTTTTAACAGATGTTTTGTGTTGAAAGGAATAAACCAGCCTTTGTTTTTTGATGTAAAGAGAGAGAAAACATTGACTAAGAATATCTATAAATAACTTTTTAAAAGATGGCCACTGTTTGATATTAGTGACTCAATAAATCTTTTTAACTGAGCAGCCAGTCATTGGACTAGTTGATTGGATGGGGCTTCACCATATGGCAATTTTTTCTAACCTATCCTTTACCAGCACAGAGAGGCTACCTGGGCAAGCAAAGGAGGAAGGAGGAAGTGGAAGAAAGTCTCGGAGAGCATGTAAATAGACATGGGTGTGGGGTCAGACAACCCGAATTTTCCCCAGGAGGGTACAGTGCTGTGAACAGGGCTCTTTCAAGGGACAGGATGTGTGCTGACCCTCCACCACACTTGAGATATATGTATGTGTGTGTCAGTCGCTCAGTCGTGTCCAACTCTTTTGCAACCCCATAGACTGTAGACCGCCAGACTTCTCTGTCCTTGGAATTTCTCAGGCAAGAATACCAGAGTGCGTTACCACTTCCTTCTCCAGGGGATCCTCCCAACCCAGGGATTGAACCTGTGTCTCCTGCTTGGCAGGTGGATTCTTTACTGCTGAGCCACTTGGGAAGCCCACGCATATATATCCACACATGTATAAGCAAACATGCATTTGTATGCAAGAAAAATACAAATGGCTCCAGTAGAATAATAGTACTCTAAATTAATTTTTTACTGTTTTAGACAAATGTTTTCTTCTTATTGCTCCTTTGTGACTGATCTCTTTTCTAGTTTAGAGTGCTATTGCTATGGTTTCCTGCTCAGCATAGTAATTTCTATCTGTATGATATTATCCTGATTGCTCCCTGCAAGACTCCGTGATTTCAGTAGTGTGAGAGCACGGTGCTGTTCAGATAATATTCAAAAATGCAGATATTTCCAGTAGGAATGTTCACAGAAGTCCTTCCCCCATGTTATCCTAGATTAAAAAAAAATAGACGTAGAAGTGGGATAATAGTAAATTGGTTAAAAAAAAAAAAAAAGAAGAAGAACCCAAACATTGTGGGGATGGTGGTTAAAAGTTACAATGAGGAAGACAGTATTCCTGTTGAAAGTTTTTACACATCAGTGTTATATGCTGTTGAGTTTATGCCTCAAACTCTGATTTTCGTGTAAAATCAAACCGTCAAAGGACTCTGTTAGATTTTCAGATTCTACTCGGAACATTTTTAGAATCTGCTCCCTGATGCTTATGATTAGAGTGTCTACTTCTTGACACTCTTTGAGCCAAGCTATTTTTAAGCATCTGCACAGATATTTTTCTTCCTTGAGCTTCAGGGCTCCTGATTTCCGTGTGTCAAAGTCAAGCTTCCAGCTGTTTAAATTGTAGTCGGGGGCAGAGTTGGTCCCCTTACTAGGGAAGAGGGAGGGTCTAGAAAGTGGTGTAGCTGAGAAGACAGAGTGAAGAAAAGAGAAACAGGACTCTGTCTCACAAAGACCCACGCTGAGCAGGTGACTCTTCTGCATTCGAAACGACCCATTTTAAGGATTGTGAGGGCAATTCCTAATGAATCAGTTCTTCCTCTTTTTGTAGTTTGTAAAGAAAATAGAGTAGGGTTTCTCAACATTGGCATTGTTGAGATTTCAGACCAGATTACTCTTTGTCATGGGGAGGGTCAGGGAGTGGTCCTATGCCTGAAACAGTTTTTAGCAGTGTCCCTGTCTAGTACCCAATAGATGTCAGTGGTGCCCATCAAAGATGTTGTGACGATTGAAAACATCTCCAGGTATTGCCAAACATCCACTGGGGTAAGTGTGCAAGGCACAATTGCTCCTCATAAAGAATCCCTGGATCCAGAAGATCCCCTGGAGAAGGAAATGGCACCCCACTCCAGTATTCTTGCCTGGAGAATCCCATGGACAGAGGAGCCTGGTGGGCTATAGTCCATAGTGTTGAAAAGAGTGGGACATGACTGAAGTGACTTAGAGATAGAGAGACAGAGCGAGAGAACCCTGAAACAGAGTGTTATTCGATGCACTTCCTCATTGCTGCTGATGCTGCTAAGTCACTTCAGTCATGTCCGACTCTGTGTGACCCCAGAGACGGCAGCCCACCAGGCTCCCCTGTCCCTGGGATTCTCTAGGCAAGAACACTGGAGTGGGTGGCCATTTCCTTCTCCAATGCAAGAAAGTGAAAAGTGAAAGTGCAGTCACTCAGTCGTGTCCGACTCTTAGCGACCCCATGGACTGCAGCCCACCATGCTCCTCTGTCCATGGGACTTTCCAGGCAAAAGCACTTTCTCATTAGAACAAGTTTTTCTAAATTATTGGCTCCCAAACATTTTTTTTCCTCTTGTCTTAAAAGGGAAGGTGTTAAAACTTGATAATTATATGGCCCTTAATACGCATTACACTTTTTTAACGCTGAATTTTGTATATAGCAATAGTGACCACTTTATAAAGATGACTCAAGGATTTCCTTGGTGGTTCAGAGGTTAAGATGTTGCCTTCCAATGCAGGGAGTGTAGGTTTGATCCCTAGTCAAAGATCCCACATGCCTCAAGGCTCAAATACCAAAACAAAAAATAGAATCAGCACTGTAACAAATTCAATAAAGACTTAAAAAATGGTCCACAAAAAAAAAAAATCTTAAAAAAACCCTCATTAAAAAAATTTTTTTTTTGCAGATTATTGCAGGATTCTTATTTCCTTTACTTTTCTCCTGTCCTTCCTTGCACCCTAATTCTTCCAGAACCTTTTTAGCAAGTGAAAGGAATGGAGGTGGCCGTTGCTTCTGTAAGGTTGAAGATATGATGCTAGATTTGGGGGAGATGGACAAGTCCAAGAGAAAACGGAGACAGCAATATGAGGAATGATGGTGCTGGACTAAATTCTAACTCAGAAAAATGAAGATTGGCAACACGTAATAGTAGACATTTTGGAAGAAGGTGACTAGGTCCTCTTTACATTTGTCCTGGAGAAGAAAACACTGAAGGACTAGGCTAGACTTTGGCCTCCTGAAGCAGACCTCTGTAATCTTAGAGATAGATGTACTTTCAGACAGCAGCCCCAGTAAAAAATGTGGCTCAGGATGAAGGAAGAGTCTTGGGTATCATGCAATGACTCCTAATGAGGATAAAAGATGAACCCACCCAGGAACCAGTGTGAAATTACTAAAGAACTAGGAGAAGGCAATGGCAACCCACTCCAGTACTCCTGCCTGGAAAACCCCTTGGACAGAGAGGAGCCTGGTGGACTGCAGTCTATGAGGTTACTAAGAGTCAAACACGACTGAGCAACTTCACTTTCACTTTTCACTTTCATGCACTGGAGCAGGAAATGGCAACCCACTCCAGTATTCTTGCCTGGAGAATCCCAGGGATGAGGGAGCCTGGTGAGCTGCCGTCTCTGGGGTCGCACAGAGTTGGACACGACTGAAGCGACTTAGCAGCAGCAGCAACTAAAACACTAGAATCCCCGAACCTTGATTTCATTACTATATTTTTTTGTTTTTAAAAATAGCTTCTTTTTTTTATTTGGCCATCCTGGGTCTTAGTTGTGACACATAGACTCTTTCTAGTTGTCACATGTGCAGTTTTAATTGTGGCATGCAGGATCTAGTTCCCTGACCAAGAATTNACTAAAACACTAGAATCCCCGAACCTTGATTTCATTACTATATTTTTTTGTTTTTAAAAATAGCTTCTTTTTTTTATTTGGCCATCCTGGGTCTTAGTTGTGACACATAGACTCTTTCTAGTTGTCACATGTGCAGTTTTAATTGTGGCATGCAGGATCTAGTTCCCTGACCAAGAATTGAACCCAGGACCCTAGCACTGGGAGCTCAGAGTCTTAGCCACAGTACCACCAGGGAAATCCCATACTACCTAACACTAGTCTTTTTTTAAAAGAAACTTTATGAGATGCCTTATATAAGATGGATATATGAAAAGATATCCTGATGTTTAAGGGAGATTTCATCCTCAAATTGAAACAATGGAGTGCTTTTCTTAAGGATTTTTATTTTAAAAGATAAAGGTTTTGAAATATTTTTGTC
Organism: Neotragus moschatus; assembly: GCA_006410615.1. Classification (NCBI taxonomy): domain Eukaryota; kingdom Metazoa; phylum Chordata; class Mammalia; order Artiodactyla; family Bovidae; genus Neotragus; species Neotragus moschatus. The sequence continues at coordinate 3,325,942 of SJYA01002027.1, forward strand.
CTTTTCTAACTTTCAAAACTCTGATGTCAGTAAAGGTTTTGAAATATTTTTGTCCTTTTCTAACTTTCAAAACCCTGACGTCAGTATGTTACTGCTCTCCAAGTGAGCTTGAAATGATACAGACTGAAAACAGAACCTGTGTGCTTGAAGATGCTCTAATTCAAGTACTCGCAGAGTTCCTGACTCTTTTTGAGAATCTCTTGTGCCATCAGCCAGAAGGTGAATGTGAGAAGAATTAAACAGCCTTCCATTGTTTTAACCAAATACATTTCCCATCAGGACAGGCCAAGTAATTTTTCTAGACAAGTGTCAAAGGAGCATGCAGGCCCCCAGGCTCAAAACTTATTAAGAATTTCAGGACAGTGATGGCAGATCAGGAAACCTAGTGACGTCCTCTCCTAAGCATGACATTGTTTGAGAGACACTTTTTTCCTTCTACTTAACTAGTCCCTCCCTTTCCTTTAGCAGAGCGCTTGGTCACTCAGCCTTTACTTGTTCAGAATGGGCCAGGGAGATTAATTCCATGGTTCATCTGAATTTACAAGAAAATGTGTGAATTTTGAATAATAACATATACCTGCAGAACACTTTTAACCCAAACTGTATTGCATTAAATTTAACTGATCCTCCCTTGTAAGAAACACCACTGTTTGATGTACGTTAAGAAAGAAAAGATGCCGTTCAATATGATGAGTGTGTGCGTGCTAAGTCACTCTCAGTCATGTCCGACCTTTTGTGACACTGTGTACCGTAGGCTGCCAGGCTTCTCTGTCCATAGGATTTTCCAGGCAAGAATACTGAAGTTGGGCTGTCATGCCCTCCTCCAGGGGATCTTCCTGACCTAGGGATTGAAGCTGCGTCTCTTATGTCTCCTGCATTGGCAGGTGGATTCTTTACCACTGTGCCACCTGGGAAGCCTTTAAGATAATGCACCATCATTGTAAAATGAACTGTAAATTCAGAGACATTAAAATGTTAAAAACTCTAGGGATGATGAAACTGTGGGTCTCAGTACAGAGAGTTTGCAACACCTTGGGTGATCTGCCATCTCCTCCCTACCAGCTAGTTGCATAAGGCTCTTTGCTTAATAGAAGCGAGGCACAGGGGCTCAAGGAGATGTGCTCAGGTCACACGACTTGTTGGGGGCGAAGCCGTAGCCCCCTGGGACCAAGATGGTTCTCCCGCCCTCCTTGCTTTAGCTCAGCTGCCTTGACTCCTTGGCAGGGTCTTTCCCTGGGTCAGAGAAGATCAGTGGTAAAGAAGGAATGACAGAGGACTAGATGAGTAAAGGAGAAACATGCAAGCAAATGTTAATATTTTTCTCTCTCTCTCTTAACACACACGTATGTATTTTACTATATATACCTTATGGCAGAAAGTGAAGAGGAACTAAAGAGCCTCTTGATGAAAGTGAAAGAGGAGAGTGAAAAAGTTGGCTTAAAGCTCAACATGCAGAAAACGAAGATCATGGCATCCAGTCCCATCACTTCATGGGAAATAAACGGGGAAACAGTGGAAACAGTGTCAGACTNATATATATATATAATTTCAAGCTATTGTATGCACATGCATTTTATTTTGGCGGGTGAGTGCTATAGTTATGTGTGCAATAAACACCATAAAAGTTTAGTGTAGACCTGTACATAAAGTTACCCATTAAGATGAAAGACAATTCAGAAAATAAACCGAAGCGTCCATGAAGATTAGGAAAAGTGTGGTCATCTTCTACACGTAAAGTGTCTTCAATGTGAACAATCTGAAATTGCCAAAGAACCTTTTTGAGATTTTCAGCAGAAATTCTTTCTTCCTCACCAGCATCCACTTAACCACACACAGAGGGAAGCCCAGGTGGCTCAACGGTAAAGAATCCACCTGCCAAAGAAGGAGACATGGGTATGATCCCTGGGTTGGGAAGATCTCTTGGAGGAAGAAATGGCAACTCACTCCAGTATTCTTGCCTGGAAACCCCGTGGACAGAGGAGACTGGCAGGCTATGATCCACAGGGTCTCAAAGAGCTGGACGTGGCTGAGCAACTGAGCATGCATGCACAACCCCCACACACGCATGCACACACGCTCGTCCACAACATGCTCACACACTTTCTCCCTAAGCCTCCCCTGCAACCTTACAGCCTCATAATCGTAGTTCCTTGTGTGACAGAAAAAGCCAAAAAAAAAAAAAAGATGAAGATTTTCACTTCTGTTGCTCTCCCTAAGAGACAGGCTGTGCCTTCAGAGACCAAATCTCCAAGCCAGCCTTTGCCTCTCACCCCAACTCCATCCTGCTTTGGGTGTAGGAGGGGGCTGGCTGGGCCAGGATGTGGCTCAGTGGGAATTTGCTTCAATACACCGAGTCCCCTGGTGGGAAGCCCAGGGCCCCCGAGGGGCACAGTGGGCCAGGTGGGCCTGATGCCTCTGGAATTCCAAGGGACAATGACAAATGGGCACTGTGGGCTGTGTCCGCCTGCCAACAGCTAAAGCTCAGACATCTGATACAAGGGACCCGAGTCAAACAAAAGCCAATGTTGAAGCTGATCCCTTGGAAGAGGAGGAGTGAAAGGAAAAGGGATTTGGACAAAAACTGTTAGCACCATAGCTCTCAAGACTCACACAGCCAAAGACAAATTCAAGCTGCATTCTTCCAAAGGTATTCTTCTTCAGCCTAAAAGCCGCAGCTGGTGGAGATATGCAAAAGCTTCGGACAGAGGTGGACTTAATCAGATTTAGGGAGGAGAATCTAAACGAGGACTGTCTTAGAAAATAAACTCTAGCTCCGGGCTTCCTCCCTGGTCTCCTTTACCCTTTGCTTTTCTTTGGCTTCTTACTGGGAGGGGAAAACTGATATCCATTCTGTTATTCCCTAATTTTCATCTTGCAGCTCATTATCTCAATCAGCACATCACAGTCGAGTGCCTTGATTTCTGAGAAAAATTCCAGCAGGTTCTTGTAGCTGGTGACGAGCTGTAGCTAATCGCCACCGTTAAGATTTTCTCTCCTGTCCTCAAAGGGATGGTGAGCATTTGATTGGCAGGAAAATTAAATAAAGCATCAGCAGGCAGAAGTGATCATGTTCTTCTTTGGCTCTTGGGGATCTGGAATGGGAGGGAGGAGGTCAGGGATCAGGAAACGGTAACCAACCCAAGCCAATGAAAGTGACAGTTTTATCTGGGCCCAAAAGGAGTCCCAGTGTTACAGTACACTGAAGGATTGGGGACTCAGGGCTGGAAGAATAAAGCGTCTTCTGATGTGAAAAGTGGAAGGATCTGGCCTACAAAGGGAAGGTTAGGGCTGGAACTCAGTGGAGAACTTGGGGGGTCATTGGCCAAAGAGAAGGGACTCCCTTGGGTGAAAGCAACCAGAAGCAAGGGCTGGCAGTTGGAATCACTGTTTACCTCCGGTTTGTGCTCTAGACTCAATCTCTCTCGGCTTCCAGGCTCCCCATCTGTGAAATGAAGGAAATAGAAACTAATTTACCTCCTAGGGTGTCTACACAGTGTAATGCATTAAAAAAAAATGGTTTGCATGGAACAAATGGAACAGTCTGAGGATATTCTGGGCCAGGGTTAACATCAGTTAGGTGGAGAATTAAAGTACATGAGGCTTGAAATGAAAGAACGCAAAACCTAAACCTACAATGTCCCACCCCAAAAGAAAGGATGAAAAGGATATATATAGGAAAGAAAACTGAAAACTGTGAAAGAAGAGCCCAAGGGGCATGCTAAGACTCAGCGTTGTGATACGTCTCTATAGATCAATGTCCAGTGTGCACTGAGAATCTTCGGGAATGGCAGTATCTGCAAGATCAGGAAACGTCTATAATTGTGGATGGTGGTGGAAATGGAAGAAACAAAACAGAGAAACTTATGTTAGTTCGTAAACAGAAGGAGTGAGACAGGATCAAAAAGAAGAAAGAGGAGCCAAAGGGTAAAGGAAGTGAAATATATGGAATTCAGTTAAAAAAGCCCCACATCCTCCCCCCTGCCCCCCCTCCAAAACAAACCCTAGAGTAAAAAAAAAAAAAAAAGAAAAAAAACTAAACTAAAACAAAAAAGCCTCCTTTCTTTCCTCCCTGACCAAATAGATTGTTGGAATTACACAGACAGTTAAGCCAAAATGGTTATCTGGTGGCTTCTTGCACACACAGTCCTAACGAGCAGTCCTAGAATACCCAGGAGGAGATTGTGGGGAGGACCAAGTAAAACCCAGTGAGTCACGAATCCAAACCATCCAATTTGTCTGCAGCGGGAAGCAGAACAAGGCAGCTGCCTCCTCTCTGCTGCTGAAGCCATTGGCATCCAGGCTGGATGGTTGTATCTGGGGAGAGCGGGCAGGGCGGGGGAGGGGCACACGCCTCCCTGGTTCTTTCCTTCTCTCTGGTAGAAGCCTCTGTGCACTGTGCAGGGTGGGCTTAGAGGGAGCCTTCTGGTTATTCTAAACAGAGGGACCAGTACCGCCTTCCTCTGCCTCTGATGGACCCTGAATTCCAAAATGCTGAGAGAGGGCCCAGGGGGGAGCAAAGTGTAATAAAGTTCTGATTTGGAAACCAACCCAGATCAAACCTTATTTTCAAGGCCATGTGAATGAAAAATAAGCTTTCAGTAGCCAAGCTGATGACTGACACCCTCACTCTGCATCTCAGCATACAATCAGCTAGCCAAGGCACAGGCACATGAAATCTAAGTCGCCAGAGTCCTGGTTAAGTATCAGGAAATGCCTCTCCCACCACAGCCGTCTTCCGTGGAATTCCAGACCTGCGGTGTTCCTCCGTCACACTCGAATCATTTGTGGCTTCCAGGAAGGCATCAGGCTTGTTAGAACTACATATGCTTTGGAGAGTGAATATTTTTCTTTGAAATTCAAGAGGAAAGACACCGAAGAGAAGTAAAATAGCCCCCCATCCCCACTTCCTGCCACTGTATCTCTTCTCCTCTGATAACTTCACCTTCCGAAGTCACAGCAGGTGGACAGAGCTCCCACTTCTTGGTGTTCTCAACACATTTACTTTCTTTGAGTCTTCTTCTAAAAAGGAAAACTTTCTGAACCAAAAGGTAGAAGGTTTTGAATTAGGAATATTAGGAACGGAGAATGACCTGGCTCGACTGCAATCTTATCTCAGATGAAACTGAAAGAAGCGAGCCCTGTCCAAGCCACTGGCCATACTCACTGTTTATTCGCCTCAAATCAGGACCGCAGGCACTGGGCCCTGGAAAAATAGGTTTTGGACACGTCTTAGTACCTGTCATCAAGGGCTCATATCTTCCATGACATATGGACATTTTAAGATCTGCAAATAAATATCCTAGGCAATAAAATGTCTGTCTGTGAGCTCAGAGTGGCAAATGGAAAATTCTGGGGGATTTTCAAAGTTCTCATATTAAAGGAGATGGGGACACACATCATTCGTTTTTAGTTTGAGCCAGTACCGTTTCCTGGGAAAATGGCACTAACCTCCCAACTGGCTACTTCTTTTATGTCCTGACCACCCCCACCCACCCTTCTTTTTTTCTATGAAATGCAAGTGAATACAGTTTTCACTGGAAGTGAGCCCTAAGACTGAATTTTGTGCAGCTTATTTGAAATGATTTAAGACAAATATTTTTGTGAACCTTGGATCCCCAAATTGGGAAGAACTATTTATAAACAGATACTGACACAGCTGATGACATGGTTGGGTTTAAAAAAAAAAAAGTAAGCTTGCCTTCAACCTGGTCCCTGAAATTGTATTTGTAAATGATGAATTTGTGTATAAAGGGACAATTTCCTGTAAATCAATGTACCTTACTTTGTAGATTTCAGTGTAATACAAAAAACCCTCTGTCCTTGGAAATCAAATGGCACATAAATTGTTCATGATCTTCCTAGGAAAAAACCATATGTTATGTGGAGTGATTTTTCTAGACTGTCAGTCCCTTCTCATTGGAAACTTGTATTTCTCAATAATGTTCCAATTAGTGTAACCCAGCAGAACAAATCTGGGATACCTGAGTTGATAATAGATGAACATAGGCCGATTCTCTGGGCATTTTCATTGTAGGACGCGTCCTAATAAAGAAGAACAGATGCTTTTAATGATACCATTGCCATGAAGTGGTTTTTGGTTTTTCCAGTTTCAGACCTTCTCAAAGCTATTTCAGTTATTAAAGAGAAGAAAAATAAACAAAGGTCGCTTGCCACAATTGAGGGCAACCATGGTGAAGTCTGTGCAGAGGAAGGAGAATCCTTTGTCAGTTTCAAGCCACACTACCCGAGACAGGAAGCTGAAGGTAAACTCACTTCTCAGGATGTGCTAGAATAGCATATTTTGGGGGTCTCTTTGCAGGGGTATTTGTAAAAGTACCATATGATTCTGCTCATCTTTTAAGAGAATGTGGGCGGAAACATACTCTCTAATGGGTGCCTTTCCTGCAGAAATCAAATTCCTCGCTCTATAACATGGCATCAGGGAGGTGCCTTGTTGCTTCTTGCATCTCGGGAATCTGTGCATCAATTGGGAGAAGCTTGAATGTACCCAAGGGAGCGTTTTGACTTCAGAGCATGAAATTACATCCTAGGAGAGGTGGTCTTTAGCATAACTCCCAGAACTTGGAGAGCAGGAAGGATCCTGGTATCAGTGTACGGAGGGCTCAAGCTACCAAGGACAGTGGTGCTTTCCATTAGTTACGAGAAAACAGAGCAAGGTCAGCCACGAAATTCAGGGAGAAACTCTTCAATTCCACATTTCCATCTTCCAGTTACACTGGCTTGGAGGTCATTTCCTGGGAATTTTTGATACTAAGAAACACCTTTCTCCTGTAATGTAAATAAGATGATGACTTGGACCCAGATTTTGACACTGTTTTTCAAAAAATAAAATATTCTAGCCAAAAAATCTTATTCCATGACTATTTATGTGGTGCTTGGCAAGTAATTTTATTTGGCCTTCATTTTTGCCTCCAACAAAGTGATGACAATATTTTCTGTCCCAAATAACCTGAAAAGGGCCTTGTAAAAATAAATATGAACATTTATATAAATTACCTCTCCTTGTGTTAAAATAAACACAAGATGCTTTAGAGGATTACTGTTTTTATTTTCAGTAACATAAATCTCAAGACAAACGTGATTACAGTATTATGGTTTTATAATGGCTCATGAGAATCTGTGTGCAATGCGGGAAACCTGGGTTTGATCTCTGAGTTGGGAAGATTCCCTGGAGGAGGGCATGGCAACCCACTCCAGTGTTCTTGCATGGAGAATTGTGTGGACAGAGGAGACTGGTGGACTACAGTCCATGGGGTCTCAAAGAGTTGGACACGACTGAGAGACACACACACACACGCACAGACATGCACACACATGTGTGTGTGTGTGCACAGTTTATAAAGCATTATTTAACGTATGCTACCTGATTTGATATTTGCAAATATACCAGAAGACAAATCAGATAGATGTTATTTTTTTCATTTCATAAGTTAAGAAATCAAGAAGCAGAAAGTTTAAAGGATTTGTATTAGGTCACATAGTCTGGAAAAGAAGATGTAAAACCCCGGTTGATGCTAATTTTCAATGACTTTCACTCCTCTTTTGTGTGAGGGTTTTAGAAACAAAGAAAGAAAGATAGAGCTGAGTAGTGTCTGACTCTTACGATCCCACAAACAGTAGCCCACCAGGCTCCTCTGGCCATGGAATTCTCCAGGCACTCCTCTTTGGTGTGAAGGTTTTATCAGATCACTAAATCTTTCTTTACTTTTTAAGCCACTTCATGTCTTAATATTCTCATTTTTCACATGCTGCAATTTTAGTGTAGAAATAAAACTGTGACCAGACTGTTGGGTTGTGAGTCTAGGTGTAAAAGATTTGACAGCATGGTACAACTCAACCGTGATGCCTCATAAATAAACTGACTTCATAGAGAGTTAGGGAAGTTTGATTTCCAAGTTTATGATGGAAAGAAGTATTAGTATCTCTTTTTTTCTGTGCAGACTTTATTGAATTCCCTCCCCACCCTCGCCCTCCTCCAACTTACCCTTTAATAATTCCTTAGAGTGTTTTTTTGTACAGGAAGTTCCCACTCTCCTGGCTTTAACTTTTGATCTCAGTGTAGACCCAATAACCAAACAGCCAGTCAGTATCTCTTCTCTGGGAATCATGGGCAGAGGGAGAGTCAGTCATCTCCAGTGGATAGGCCTGTAACGGGGATGTTTCTGGGGCCATGGTTCTCATCACATGGATTCCAGAGTGGAAAAACACAGAGGTTAAGAGAAAGAGAGAGGGGTGGTATTTGAGTAAGGCTTTGTGAGAAGCAATGAGACTCAGAGGGAGTCCTGACAGATTTCCAAGACCTAGGTCCAATCCCTTCCTGGGGACTTGTGGTTTCCCTGCCCTTGAGTTCTTGGAGATAGCCCTGAAGCTAATACGTGAACCTGGATTTAATGTGCTGAAGATCACCTTTCAATCCAACTGAAACAATTGTTCAAAGTAATTGCTTTCTCAGGCAGAACATTTTACACTCAGCTCTCTAATCCACACCATGCATCATAAACACAGTGAAGCATTGATGTAATTATGTGAAGGGCAGAGTGGAAATTAAAAGAAGGAAACGCAGGCTGGTGGTTAGATGGGCAACCTAAATGTCAGGTTTAACCTAAATGTTTTTGACATGACTCTGGGGACACACTCAGTGTTAGGCTCACCCCCCAGAGCCTAAGAGGCTAGCTAGATGAGCACAGCTTCTGATAAATTGGGGACCTCTCTGATGGTAAAAGATGCCACTGAATGGAGAAATCACAAGCCCAGGCAGAGTGAAAGGTCAGTTTCACACGTGGCCCATACTTCCTTGTCTACAAAGCAGATGACGACTTAAGTCATACTTGATGGGGCCAGTTTCAACTACAGGAGTCAAAGTCAACCTACTTTTTATCTTATGACATAGTTACCAGCTCAACACAGAGGAAATCTGTGAGATGGGACTGACAGTTTTTTTTTTTTTTTTTTCTCTCTGTGTTTGAATAGAGACAAGTGCTCTTATTTAAAAAGAAAAATCTGCTCTTCTGCTTCCATAGAACAATCACTTGTCTTTCAAAACCATGACATGGCAGCACTCTTTAGCCCCAAATCCCCCATGTTTTCTATAAGTATTTTCTGTTTGGCTCAAAATAATCGGTGCACATTCTTTCTTACATATGACATGATTGTCTATGTAGAAAATCACCCCACTCCAAAGGGGCTTACCTGGCGGTCCAATGGACAAGATTCCGTGCTTCCGCTGCAAGGGGTGTGGATTCGAGTCCTGGTCGGGGAACTAAGATCCCACATGCTGCCTGTGGTGGCCAAAAAAAAAAAAAAAAGGTCACCATGGAGCCATAGGGATCAAGAGAATGTGGTATTGACAGATGGATAGACATATTCATCAATGGAACAGAATAGAGAATGCAATATAGGCCCACACAAACATGCTTTTTTTGAGGAAAGTGCAAAAAAGCCTTTTCAACAAATGTTGCTGGAGTGATTGGATAGGTTAAAAAATTTGAACTTCAACATAAAGTTGAAGTTCATGATACAAAAATCAATTCCAAATGGATCACTAATTTAAAAATACACTGTAAAATTATGAAACTTTTAGAAAAAAACGTAGGAGAAAAATCTTCAGAATATAAAGCTAGGCAAAAAGTTCTTACACTTGGTGCTAAGAGGATGAACTGATAAAATGGACTTCATTAAAATTTAAAAGTTTTACTCTGCTAAATATCCTATTAGGGTGAAAATACAAGGAACAGACTAAGAAAGTATATTGGCAAACCACATGTTGATGAAGGGCTAACATCTAAACCATGTAAAGTACTCTTAACAATTGATGGTGAAAAAAACAAATAATTTAATTAGAGAATATGCAAAAGACAAGAACAGACATTTCACCGGGGGAGGGGGTGGATTTATAGGCAGGTACATGCATGCAAAGATGCTCCGTATCAGTCCCTATTAGGGAATGAAGATTAAAGCCCAAATAAAATGTTACTACAAACCTTTCAGAATGACTAAAATTTAAAAAGGAAAAAGCATAGTGACACCCCCACAGGACGGATCATTTACACATTACTGGTGGGAATTTAAAATGGTACAGCCACTCTGGAAAATGGTTTGGCAGTTTCTTATAAAATGAAATATTTAATTACCATGTGACCCAGTAATTGCACTCTTTGGCATTTATCCCAGAGAAATGAAATTTCTTTACACACTAAAACTGATACTTGAATGTTTTGTTGTTGTTTAGTCACTAAGTTATGTCCAGCTCTTTTGTGGCCCCATGGACTGTAGCCCTCCAGGCTCCTTTGTCCATGGGATTTCTTAGGCAAGAATACTGGAGTAGGCTGCCATTTCTTTCTCCAGAGGATCTCCCTAGCCGGTTTCTTTTGCCTGGCAGGGAGGTTCTTTACCACTGAGCCACCTGGGAAGCCCACTTGAATGTTAATGGCAGCTTTATTTGTAATAGCCCCACCCAAAGTGGAAACAACCCAAGTGTTCTTCAGTAGGTGAATGGACAAACAAACGGTGGGACACCAGCACCGTGGACCACTACCCAGCAGTAAAAAGGAATAGACTATCTCTACTCACACAGCAGCTTGGACAAATCTCAAGGGAATTACACTGAGGAGAAGTCACTATCTCCAGATGTTACAGACTGTGTTCATTTGACGTTGCTGCTGCAACAAATTATCACAAGCTTAGGGACTTAAACAACACAAACTTTTAATTTTACAGCTTACAGAAATCAGTCTCTAAAGCTTTAAAAAGTCAAGGTGTTGACAGGATTCATTCCTTCTGGAAACTCTAAGGGAAAATCCATTTCCTTGACTTTTTCAGCTTCTGGAGGATGTCTACATCCTTCGACTTGTGGCCCCTCTACCTCAATCATTACAGCTCCCATCTATCTATAATCCATCTATCTCTACCCACTTACCTCCGTGATTGCATCTCTTATTTATCTATCTCTGATCTCTTGCTTCCCTCTTAACAGAACTTTTGTGGTTATGGAGTCATCCAGATAATTCAGGAAAAATCAAGATCCCTAACATGATCCCATCTGCAAAGTATGTATTTATTAGGTAGGCTAATGTATTCACAGGTTCATGAAATTAGGATGTGAACGTCTTTGGGAGACCATTGTTCAGCCTATCACATATACTGCTTCATTTGACTTATGTAACATTATTTAAATTTAAAAACTCACAGAATGGGAGAATAGATTAGTGGTTACTGGAGGCAGGGGAGATGGTAGGTGTGGCTGTAAAAGCACAACACTTGGGTTGTTTTCACCTTGGGGCTACTACAAGTAAAGCACAAATCTTGACTGATCTGTGCCTTGACTGTGGTGGTACAGACAATCTATGTATTGATAAAACTGCATGGAACTAAATACACACACCCAGACACAAATGAGTATAAATAAAACTGGCCAAATTTGAACAAGGTAGGTGGACTGTATCGATGTGCCTATCCTGCTTGTGATACTGTCCTATAGTTATGCAAGATGTTATTATTGAAGGAAACCAGGTAAAGGGTATGTGGAATACCTTTGTATGTCTTACAGTTGCAAGTCAGTCTATGATTACCTCAAAATAGAAAAGTCAAAAAAGCAAAGCGACAATCCCCAGAAAGGCATAGTTATTATTCTGGAAATGTAATACTAGCTTAAGTTGGATCCCAAACGCAGCTGGTAGTCAGAATTATTTGGCCTGAGGTAGAGGGATTGTTGTACGAATACAGACTCCCTGACCCCATCTCAGACCTACTTGATTAGTATTTTGTGGGATAAAAAGCCAAGAATCTCCGTCTTTAAAAGCTTGTGAGTGATTTCTTGTCAACAAGCTTTAGAAGCCATTATATTATATGATAGCCTGCTTGTCTTCAAATGGTTTTGCATGTAGTACTTTTTGTTTCCACGAAATTTCGAGAAGCACATAGGTTCTTCTTACAGAGATGATAGAAGAGGAAGAGTTCCGAGTAAGATTAGGGGAAAATTGAGCAAGAATGGGAGAAGCTTGGAGCACTGACTTTTAACAATAATCAGGTAGACAGTTTGTATCTGAATTAACCTACTAGAAAGATAATGGGTTTCAGGTTCTCTCTGACTAGGGAGGAGACTATTGTTTGGAGAAGACCCCTAGTAAGACAGAGGTGACAGGTGTGACTTAAAAAGAGGACACGTTGACTGGAGATACTCTGGGTGCTGCTTTGATTGTGCAATTTACCTTTACAATGGAAATAACCCTGATGTTACTGTGCGTGGTCATTTGAAGGTCCTAATTGTGGCTTTGAGAGTCCGGATATGAAGAGAATCTTCAATTTAAGTTGCCAAACTGGTGGAAAACCAAACTGGCCAGATACAGAGACTGGAGAAGAGGAGAGATTAGATGGCAATTCAAAGGGTAAAGGTAACCTGAAGGTTTGTGAGTGGAGAAAAATTGAGTGCATGGGGGTGGGAGCCAATAGGAACGTCTCTTAAAAGGTAATGTGTATCTGTTGTGCTTGTTTTACATAAATACATGTTGTATGAAAAAAGGTGAGAAACCTACAATCAGAGCTGACACAAACCCAATTCAACTAACTGAGAAACTTAATTTGGAAACTTTCCCTGAAAAACAGGACCTGAGTTCCGTTTCACAAAGTGAATAAAAAACCTGATGGGAGGACTTCCCTGGTAGTCCAGCAGTTAAGACTCCATGCTCCCAATGCAGGGGGCCTGGGTTTGATCCCTGGGCAGGGAATGAGCTCCCACATGCCAAAGCTAAGACCTGGCACAGTCAAATAAATAAGAATGAGAAATAGAACACTTTAGCAAAAAAGGGAAAAAGAACAATACAATTTATAAGTTTTAAAAAATTAAAAATATATTGATGGGATAAATTAAGACATATAAGGCAATTAAAATTAGATGTCAAAGAAGGAAACGGTGTATACCAGGTTCCTACACAGCCTGGATATTGATAACCAGTCCTAAGCTAATTGTTACTTTCCTGATTGCTGCTCAGGTCTCATTTTTCTCAGCACTAGAGAGGTCTAAGGCTTCTCAAGTGGTACTAGTAGTAAAGAACCTGCCTGCCAATGTGGGAGACATTAGAGATGCAGGTTTGATCCCTGGGTTTGGAAGATCCCCTTGAGGAGGGCATGGATCCAAGACCAAGACAGCCAGTGTTTAGAAGGTCATCAGAAAAGCCTATGTGATAAGGTCACCTATCCTGTAACCCACCTTGGGCAACATTTGCCCCATGTTTCCAAATGTGGAGGGAATAGGTCGTAAAAGATAGTCACCCTGTTTTGCCTAAGACCCTCAGTAGGCAAAGGCAGCCTCTGTATATAGAGGACATGCTCTCCTCTGCCCACCAGAGGCTCATCATTTAGTGGAGGGACTCCCTGCTTTGATACCATTTTCCTAGAGCTGTAGTCCCTGCAAGTAAAAGTGTAATCACTGACCATATACGGACAGAAAGGAAGACTTTGCCAGGAATATTTGCTAAGAGATGAAGTGACATTAGGTAATACTTGCTGTGAGAACTTAATGGGCTGAGACCTTAATCTACTGTAATGTGCAGCCTCCAGGGTATGAAATATTTGTTAATGATTTTTTATTAATAAAATTTTCCTTTGACATGCTTCCCAGGTGGCTCTGATGGTAAAAAAAAAAAATCTGCCTGCAATGCAGGAGACCCAAGTTCGATCCCTGGGTCGGGAAGATCCTGGAGAAGGGAATGGCAATCAACTCCAGTGATCTTGCCTGAAAAATGCCATGGACTGAGGAGCCTGGCTGGCTACAGTCCACAGGGTCACAAAGAGTCGGACACAACTGAATGACTAACACACACACATTCTCTCTGGAGCTGGAGTTCTTGAGCTGCTTGTTTATTGGGTTTGGGGGGAAAATTGTGGAGGTGTTCAAGTGGGAGCCAGGGGACCTGTGTGCTTCTGGAAAGATAGTTAAGTCTACTAATGAAATAGGAGATGCATGAATGGAGGTGAGAATCTACAGCCCACGAGCAGACCCTGTTGCAAGGCAGGGTCTCCATTCTACGTCCTCTCCCTCAGAGGTAAAAGAGAAAGCAATCTTCTCCCAGCAGATGCTGGACTTGGAAACAGGGCATTTTTGAGCCAGATTGTCTCTGGAGTCAAAATATGATGCTCTGGGTGCTAGTCCTTGATATTTAATCCACACTTCCAAAACAGAGATGTGACTGGATCTCTGTTTGGAGAGGTTCGTCTCACTCTCTGCCCCTATATTATTCCAAGCCCTTCCCTATACATTCTTAACATGCTTTTTGACACCAGATCACTTGTCTAGCCCTGAAACACTGCAAGAATCCAGCATCTCAAGCCTTAAAGCCTGATCCCTAAAACCTCCTAGTTTTTTAGTATTCCTTCACATAGCTCTCTGGATTAGACCCTCCTGATCTTGGGATGTGTTCTTTGCTGTGCTGATTGCTGGCACACCCACATCAGAACATACTGGAGTGGAATGGTGAACCATTAGTCAGTGAGCTGAAAGGAATAAGTAATTTAGGTATTGTTAGACATGTCTACAATTTCCTACAGGTGAACAACTCACACAATACTGTACTTAAAATTCCAGTGCCATTCTCTGGAGCTTAATGAACATTTTAGGAACTAAGCCAGCATTACTCTCCCATTCCTGCCCTTTCAAACCAAAGGGATAAAGGCCAAGATTGTTCCTCTACGGTTTTGTCATTAGCTTTTCTTTTCCTGGGTCAAGGACTTTCCTTTGGCCTAAGAAACCCAACCCAATACCATCAGGCCTGTCTCACTTTCCTGATCAACATCTGCACCTAGTCCCTTGGGTGTGAGATAACGTTTAATCAAATCAGTACAGACTTGGCTGAGATCTGAAACACTCGTGAATACGAGGATTGTTTCACATCCACCTGGCCTTTTTTTACTATAGAATTAATGTGTTGAAATAAGGCTGGAGATCCTGTGACAAAGATCAGATTTACCGTAAACACCGTAATTTATTCCTCCCCAGAGACTTTTAAGAAATGGGGTATTCTGTTGCTCTGTCAGCAACAGAGGTAGAGAATTAAATGGATTCTCAGTGACACTTCAAGTCCCCAGCTAGTTCTCACCTCCAACCCCAGACTTCTAGTAAACGGCTGGGTTATATATCACTACCGTAGCCAGAAACCACTCTTTCCGTGTCATTTCCTGAGTGTAGGGATTTGCATTCTGAAGGGCTATTGAAATGTTTATTTCAAACCTTCTTTGTAAATCCCTTATAGAACAATCCTGTGAGGTGTGTACGGAACATTTCTCTTAAATGTAGAATATCATCCTTTGGATGTGAAATGTCTCAAAATGTAGAAGAGTAGGCACGTGTTTTTGAACACTGATTTTGGCATTCTCTCCAGGAATGGTCACTCTAGCCTATGAGGTCCAGGTTGATGGCACCCGTGTAGGATACACAGTACCAGACCAGAGGATGAACTCCAGGCAACAAAAAGACCCACCACATCTGTGTACTTTACCTGGACTACAACCCACCGCTCCTTAGCCATTTCTTCTGAGTTCTGGGCTGCTTCCAAAACCCTCATACATCTCACATTCTCACTTCTTTTTCTCTTCCATTTTTTCATCTTCACCTTTCTGTTTGCCACCGTGAATTACCTCTATCTCTGAATGCCAGATCCTTTTTACCATCAACACGCAATTCAAGTTCTTCTTTGTCATCCATCCAACATATTTCTTGGGTACCTAATATGCTACTGGAGATTAGTGGAGACAGAGGATGCGATGGCTGGATGGCATCACTGACTCGATGGACGTGAGTCTGAGTGAACTCCAGGAGTTGGTGATGGACAGGGAGGCCTGGCGCGCTGCGATTCATGGGGTCGCAGAGTCGGACACGACTGAGCGACTGAACTGAACTGAATACAGACTAATTGACCTATTGGGTTTGGGGTACCCACTGTTGAACAAGCAAGTATGCTCTCTGCCCTGTGGATGCTACATGCTATAGAGGGAATTGGAAAGCCATCAAATAAGCAATAAAGAATGATCAATGAGGCAGACTAATAAGGAGCCTCTACTTAGAGAAAGTGATGATGTTTAAGCCAAGAACTGAAAAATCAGAAGAAGTTAGGTGTCCTGTGGGAGTGACAGTGGAAACAGGCATTTGAAGAGCATGTCATGTGATCTGATGTTTGCTGCATCAGATAAAAAGCTGCAGGTGGACAACAGATGGAATGAAGACAGGAGTTAAAGCAGGGAGACCTGCAGGTAGCTGTGGACTTGGTCTATAGGAAAAATGATGGATGAGATGGTGGCAGTGGAAATGGACCATATTGGATTAGATATATGGTATGGTGGACACAGAGGAGTCAAGGACTGAGCTTCTCTGGTGTCACAGTGGTAAAGTGTCTGCCTACCAACGCAGGAGACGCCTGATGTGCAAGTTCAGTCCCAGGGTCAGAAAGAGCCCCTGGAGTAGGAGATGGAAACCCCTCCAAACCCACCAATTGGAGTGGTCCAATCCCATGGACCATATTGGATTAGATATAAGGTGTGATGGATGGACAGGAGTCAGGAATGGATCATTCCCAGCTAATTTAAGCCCCTACTTACTCTTTCAGACTAGAGCCAAGCACCCAAAGAAAAATCAAAACATGTTCCCTGTCAACTTTCTCTAAAGACTCACTTAGCAATTCCTTATGTGGCTTGTTTTGCAGTAATTTAGCTAATAATCTATAACAACTCTTCTTCCATCTTTTAATCAAAGATTCTAGAACCTACCGTCAAATAAACACTAAAAAGTGTGCAATTTACCATCCTAGGACACAGCCCACAAGACTCTTTGATGAAATAATCTCTTTCTGTGATAACAAGGCCCTGATAATGAAAAAGAAGCATTGATTATAGCTTCTTTTTACCATTTTAATTTTATCCAATATTCTATTCTTAACTAATTATGTACTTAGGTCCTAGGATACTGTTACTTTCAGATTCTTTTGCAGAGGACCAAGGTGTATTTCAAGCATGACCCTTACTCTTGATTGTAAACCAGAAAGTAAATGACACATTGGCAGGAAATTCTGAGGTCAAGGCGAGTCTAGGACGGATGGCCACTTTGCAAGGGGGTCAAGCAAATACTGTCATGCCAGGCTCCTTTGCACAGCAGGAGCAGAGGCTTGCCTGTTGGAGGTGGGTGATGAGGGAAAGATAGACAAGCTACTGCAGAAGGAAGCTGAGTGCAAACTGGTCCCCATAACCTGTGAATTGAGGTGCTCAGCTGTGTTTTCCTGCAACACCAGGGGTGGTCTGAGAGCCAAACTATGTCCAATGGACCTGTGGATGGCTCAGCTAGAGAATGTTCTGAGTGAGGTCCCTCAAGGACAAGTCCTGGGCCTGGAAAGTTTTGAGCAGGAAGGTTTGGAACAACCATGTGCAACCCACTGGTGGGGCTGGGATGAGACACTTGGCTGAGGAAATACGGGAAAACCCCAGATGTCAGCCATCAATATTTAGAGGAAGGGGGAAAAATCTTTTGTTAAGGAAAAAAACAGTCTCCATAGAAATGCTTCTATTGTATAAACGTGTCCAAAAAGTTGTGAAATCAACTTCGTAGTAAGCATTCTGTCCTACCTAAAATAGCCAAGAAACAAACACGAGTTATTCAGTTTTTCCACTTGGGAAAAAGAAGCACTGCTTCAGTTCAACCCTCCATGTCAGCCTGTGATCACCGGCTCTTTCTTCACTAGAGAAGGGGTCTGAGAGTGGCTTTGCTGCCGGCCACTCCAGCCATTTAGCAGGAGCCCTGGGCTGGCGCCTGCTGTGGGCCAGACCGTTTCTAAACAGCTGCAGCTGAGTCAACGGACTGAGAATGTGGATGAAGCCAATTTAGCTACACAGCTCGGATGGTGAGTGAGCCACAGGCTGGAACTTCCGTCCTGGCCTCGCCCTTGTCTAGCGGGGACGGATGCGCAACCAATTATAGCGAGTGCTTTTTGACGCCCTTATTCAATTCACCCATGGGACTAACATCTGATCCTTTATTTTATTGTTCTTTTCCCAGGACTAAAAGGAAAATAAATATTGCCAGTCAAAAAGTACCAACTGAGAATATGGAGTGGAGAATAAGCAAAGAATCCCTTGCCTCATGATGACAGCATAGAAAAGCAAACCTTTCGGAATCAGGTACATTCATTTTGCAGTGGTATGGCTATATTGAAATTAAAAGACACTTAATCCTTGGAAGAAAAGTTATGACCAACCTAGATAGAATTTTAAAAAGCAGAGACATTAATTTGCCAGCAAAGTTCCGTCTAGTCAAGGCTATGGTTTTTCCAGTGGTCACATATGGATGTGAGAGTTGGACTATAAAGAAGCTGAGATATGAAGAATTGATGCTTTTGAACCGTGGTATTGGAGAAGACTCTTCAGAGTCCCTTGGACTGCAAGGAGATTCAATCAGTCCATCCTAAAGGAAATCAGTCCTGAATATTCATTGGAAGGACTGATGCTGAAGCTTCAACTCCAATACTTTGCCCACCTGATGTGATGCACTGACTCATTTGAAAAAACCCTGTTGCTAGGAAAGATTGAAGACGGGAGGAGAAGGGGATGACAGAGGATGAGATGGTCGGATGGCAGCACCGACTCAGTGGAGATGAGTTTGAGTAAACTCTGGGAGTTGGTGATGGACAAGGAGGCCTGGTGTGCTGCAGTCTGTGGGGTTGTGAAGAGTCGGACATGACTGAGCAACTGAACTGAACTGAACTGAATGGCTGTATTGTGCTTGCCCTTTCACAGGAATGCAGTGCTTTTTTGCTTTTTTTCTTTCTGAGGTCTGTGCTCAGTATACAGGTCCCACCTTAGTCCCCAGAGAAACACCTACTTGGCTATCATTTTCCTCCACATATGGGAAAAAAAACAAAGTTATGAGGAGACCTTCCAGAGTTAGGAGTTTTATAACGACAACACGATAGCAAAAGGATTTAGTTTCCCATTTATTTGTATGAGTCCCTTTTCTTTAAAAATAAAAATTATTTATTTATTTTGGCTGTGCTGAGTTTTAGGTGTGGCACTTGGAATCTTTGATCTTCCTTGCAGCATGTGGAATCTTGAGTTGCAGCACGTGGGGTCTGTTTCCCTGACCAGGGATTGAAGCCTGGGTCCAGTGCATTGACAGCCTAGAGACTTAGCCCCTGGACCCCCCAGGGTAGTCCCCGAGTCCCTTTTCTTACTATGTTGATGCATTTTTAAAAATGAATATGGCCAAGAAAATTCACTACTATAATTCAGTTCTCTAAAGCCTTATTTGTATGTTTGTCCTGGTAGACTTAATAAAATTTTGATCAGCTATATTCTTGTAAGTTTCAATAGGGGATACTTTTCCTTCTCCCATGGCCTTTGTAAAAGTGATATCGTGATGGTTACTCAGTCCAGATTTCTGTTTGAGTGACTTGCTTTTTGATGCAGTTGAGCTTCCTAGATTGACAGTCCTTTTAAGTTTCTTACAGCAGCCATCTAATGGAGGTGACATTTGAGCTGAAGTGGTCTAAACTGAAACCATAGTGCAGATCATTAACCCGGGCAGGTATGGCTGCTTTGACAACTGTGTGCTGTTACAGATTAAGAAAACAGGGCTTCTGATTCCTATGTTAGGAATCGTCCATATTTTACTCCTCACAAGGACCAAGTGAGGGTCAGAAGTCCCTGAACAGAAAGTGACTCAACCACAAGCTCCTACAGCATGATAACCCACACCTATGTGATAGCATTAATCCCTTTGAAGGCAATATATATTCAGTTCAGTCACTCAGTCATGTCCGATTCTTTGCGACCCCATGGGCTGCAGCATGCCAGGCCTCCCTGTCCAGCACCAACTCCCAGAGTTTACCCAAAGTCATGTCCATTGAGTCAGTGATGCCATCCAACCATCGCATCCTCTGTCGTCCCCTTCTCCTCCTGCCCTCAACCTTTTCCAGCATCAGGGTCTTTTCAAATGAGTCAGTTTTTCACATCAGGTGGCCAAAGTATTGGAGTTTCAGCTTCAGCATCTGTCCTTCCAATGAACACCCAGGACTGATTTCCTTTCGGATGAACTGGTTGGATCTCCTTGCAGTCCAAGGAATTCTCAAGAGTCTTCTCCAACACCACAGTTTAAAAGCATCAATTCTTCAGTGCTCAGCTTTCTTTACAGTCCAACTATCACATCCATACATGACTACTGGAAAAACCACAGCCTTGACATATACATGTGTGTGTGTATATATATATATATATATATGCATACATACATATTTGGGCTTCCCTGGTGGCTCAGATGGTAAGGAATCTGCCTGCAGTGCAGGAGATGTAGGTTCGATCCCTAGGTCAGGAAGATCCCCTGAAGAAAGAAACGGTAACCCACTTTAGTATTCTTGCCTGGAGAATTCCCATGGACAGAGGAGCCTTTGCATCCATGGGGTTGCAAAGAGTCAGACATAACTGAGCGACTAAGCAGGCAGACGTGCGTATATATGTTCGTCTCTTTCACTCAGTTGTGATGGTTGAGGCAGTATGGTAGGACAGGCTTGGGTTCAAATCCATTGGGCCACATTTTAATCTGAGACATAGGTTGAGCTGTACAACCTCTTGGAGTCTCTGTTTTGTCAGTTGGCAAAAGATGAGAATGATACTTGTATCACAGGGTTGAATGAGGAATATGTATGTACTTAACCTGCTGTTTACATTACATGATCAAGAAGCAAGAATTTCTATACCTAATTTTCAGACTTATTTTTATTTTAGTAATTGGAATGTAGCCCTGGCCGGAGTCAAGACTAGTGAGTTGAGTTGAGTGATCAGTCACTTCAGTCATGTGCAACTCTTTGCGATCCCAGGGACTGTAGCCCACCAGGTTCCTCTGTCCATGGATTCTCCAGGGAAGAATACTGGAGTAGGTTGCCATGCTTTTCTCCAAGAGTTCCTCCCAACCCAGGGATCAAAACTGCATCTCCTGGGGCTCCTGCATTAGCAAGCAGATTCCTTACCATTGAGCCACCTGGCAAGCCCTGAGTCAGGGATACAATAAATATATGTTCACTAAATAAATTGATGAAGAAATGAGAGTCAGCAAGATCGTTGAGAAGGGAGTTATTTCCCCCAGTCAGCATGCCTCATCCTCAGTCTCATCCACCTTCCCATTTGTGTCCAGGGTTTGTGTGCTGTTAGCATGGAGGTGTGGCTAGAAGGGGAGGGCAAGGGCTCTGGTCATTCGCTGCCTACTTTTGAGTGATTGAGTTAGTTGAGTTGGTTAGAGACCACGGTTCTGTTTGTAAGCCTAAAGTCACTAAAATGGAAACAAATAGGTATTTCTCAAAATTCTTGCTGCCAGGTGTGAAAAAAAACTTGCAGTGTCACAAAATGTGTCCCCAGATAGCCCACGGGTGGTGACCCCTGGGTCCTCTGCTGTGGCACTCTTTAAGAGCATGAGAGAAACATGGAACTCCGCTCCTTGCTCACCATTTTGCGGTGCCAAGTACTTCCCATATGCACTTTCTAAGCTAAAAGACAGACTTACACATCCATCACTATTATTTGATAAGTTCCCCTTTCAAAGTCATCCGTTTCCCTCTCTGTCTTCACCTGTTGCTCTGAGAACAGAATGTGATGAAAGGGACACCTCCTCCAAGAAGATGAAAAGCGCGCTTGTTATGAAACGTTGCCTTTTCCATGGTTAAACTCTCTTCAGAACACAGGTACAGTCCTGGATAGTTTTCCTCTGGTGTTTGCCAAGGCCCAAGCCGCAGACAGTCGAACAGGCAGAGCATGAGCAATGCGGGGATGTGGGCTGAGGGATTCCGTGTTTAGACAGATGGTGTCCAGCCGTGTGCTGAGCCAGAGAAAGCAGGAGTCCACGCCTGGAGCACGGGCCCCAGGGGAGTGAGTGGAGACGTTTGCTGAGATCATGAGTGAAGAGTCAAGCCTGAAGACAGGATTCTCAGTCATCATCACTCTCAACGTGTCACCAGGAAAGAGAGGGGTTTTACTCATAAACTGGATAAATGCCTTATTTTTCTGGAAGAAGAGTCTTTGTGAGAATGAAGTCATATGAAAAGAGTTATCGTAATAAGAAGCAGCAGTGACAGATTTGAGTGGGTAGGAGTAGGGAAGAGACAGTAATTCTATTTCCTTGTTGTCTCCTGACCACTCGGTGTGCTTGGTCTAAATCTGGTTTATTCACTTAAGTTTTATTTCACGTGTCCATGTGGATCAATTGGTAATGGCGCCCTGGAACATAGGAGAAGAATCTGATGATTGATTCTTGATGTCTGCCCCAGGATAGGAAAGAGAAATAGTTGGATTATTGCCTTTTTCTGGCCATCCCTGGTCTAGAACTCAGCTTCCTTTAGGTTTTGCTTTCCTCCCCTTGAAAACCATGCCCACCAGAGCTGTGTGAATTATTTTAAGCCTGAAGGTATAGCTAAGAAGAGTCTTGTTTCAGGGTTGTTGTGGTTATAGTAAGTTCACCTGCTTAGAACACCATTTTTAGCATTCAAGTAAAATGAAACTATTTAACCTTTCACTTTATTCATCACCACCCCTCACTGAGCACAGCTATCTGGGATTATAGTAGTCCTGGTATTGTGTTACCAGGTATTGCGTACCACCATAATGCTGTGGTACCTGATACAGCCTTATGGATTATAAGCTTTCTCTGGTTGGGGTTTTACAATGAAATGCCAAAGACCGGAACAGCGCACAATTTGTTACAGAAAAGGAGAAGGCACTTGAAAGTGTCCTGGGATCTATGTCTGTCTGTCCATCTCTCCCTAGCTATCCATCTTCAAAATGTGGGAAATAGAGCAACAGAGGTAAGTAATAATGTAAGCCTATATTTTGAACTGCTTCATAACAAATAAGCTTTTTGATTGCATGACTTGAAAAAAATATCCCTAGTCTCAAGGGTCTGGAAGAGACTTTGAGAAGTCCCCTGAGTTTCTAAGCACCCCTTGTATTTAGACAGGACCTCATATAAAGAGCTTCCAGAACTATTTTGCACAATTTTCTTCTTTACAGTTCCTAAAGCAGATTTGACAGTCTCCTTGAATAACCTACTCCATGACAGATCCAAATTTTGTGGGGCCTGGAGCTCAGACAAATTTTGGGGTTCCTTTCAGAGAAAATGGATACAAAAATCTCTTTTATAAATTTTACATAAACAGAAGACATGTAAACACATTACCGAATCCTCTGCCAAGGTTTTAGAAGGGACTCGTAGCCTACCTTTATCAGCTCTGAAATGTTAAATTTATCAGCATGGTGTTCTTAGCAGTCAGTAATTTTGGCTAATTTCCTAATCCTGCTGGAATTGAGGAAATAGTTCTTTACACACTTATCTAAGGGAAGAAAGAATGAGATGGATTCAGATTTCATGTATTACATTCTTCTAGGAAGTAGAGTGGCTCAGAGGGTAAAGAGTGTGGGAGAGCTGTGTTCGATCCCTGGCTTGGGAAGATCCCCTGGAGAAGGGAATGGCAACCCACTCCAGTATTCTTGCCTGGAGAATTCCATGGACATAGAGTCTGGTGGGCTAGTCCATGGGGTCACAAAGAGTGACTAACACTAGGAAGTAGAGTCCAAGTAGTGATAATGTCAGGGCACGTATGTTAAAAAAATTTTTTTCAGCCTCACTTCACCAACCAGGGATCAAACTCGCACCTCCTGAAGTGGAAGTGTGGAGTCTTAACTACTGGATGGACGTAGGTATACATTTAAAAAATTTGTTTATAAGACTGTAGGCAATTGTGTCTAGAATAGTCCTTTATACACTGGCACACATACAAAGAAGAGTGGAAAGTTTTTCTAACTCTTTTTTTCTACCATAAAATAATCTGGTCTCCAAAAATAACTTTTTTCTTTTTATGATTTTTCTTCTTGCCACCCTCCCCATTCCCTGACTTTCTCTCCTCTCCTCTTCCTTTTTCCTTCCTTCTCCTTTCCCATCTGCTTCTTTAATTTTCTTTTTTATTCTTTTCATTTTTTTTCTACCTCCTGTTTTGTCCTTCCTACTCTCCTTTTTCTACCTTTTCCTCTTCCTTCTTCTTTAAGCTGTGTATTAAAAATCCCCAAATATCAGAATCAAAACGCTGAAAATAGTAGAAAGCTAGGCTCACGATTTCCTAAATAGCCTTTTCTAATTTTTAAAGGGATATTGAACAAATTCAAGTTAATTGGAAGCCACCAAAAGACTTGAAGGCCTAAGAATTACCCAAGAATGGAATAAGTATAAATAAGGTAGCAATCAAACCCCCAAGTTACAATCATTAGATGAGGACACACTTCTGGCTTCCTGAACTCCAGAGGCAGAGATAAATCACTGAAACAGACAGGTAAAACAAATTGTGTTTTTAATTTTATTCTTTCTGAAAGTACTCTATTTCATTGTTTTCTCTAGGTCTGCAGACATGTTTTAGAACTTTGTCAATTTTTGTCCTTTAGAAGTGATCTTCCCATTACTGAAATTTAGAAACTTTGTTTTACTAAAATTTAAAAACATGAAATGTTTCACATGTCAGAATAATACAACAAACACCAAGAGAGCCCGTCAATCAAACTGAATAGATTTGCTCTTTTGTTTCTGATCTCTAATTTTTTTTTAAAGGAGTAAGACATTGTGCATATACATTTAACCCCCTTCTGCAAGCTTCCTCTCTTTCAGTTAACCATAACTTCATGTTAGTGGGAACATTGTTTAACTTACTTTGTGATTTTTATGGATGTTTTCTATACTTGCTCTTCATTAAACTGTGCCAATCGTTAATTAAAAAAAAAAAAGGATTTAGCACTTAGTGTTTATCCATCTATTTTGGAAAAAAATGTAAAGATACAGAACAAAAGCACCAAAAAGAGATTTGTTTTTGTTGTTGCTATTCGTTTGCTAAGTCGTATCCAACTCTTCTCAACCCCATGGACTACAGTATACCAGGCTTTCCTGCCCTTCACTGTCTTCTGGAGTTTGCTCAAACTCACATCCATTGAGTTGGTGTTGCTGTTTAACCATCTCATTCTCTGCTGCCCTTTTCTCCTTTAGCCTTCAGTCTTTCCAGCATCATGGTTTTTTCCAGTGAGTTGGCTCTTCATATCAGGTGGCTGAAGTGTTGGAGCTTCAGCTTTAGCATCAATCCTTCCAATGAATATTCAGGGATTCCAATTGATATTCAGAGATTAGTGACCGATGAATTAAGTTGAAGATTCAATAGTTAAATCATGCATCCAATAAAGATTTCCCAAGTCCATGCAGAGTTCCAGTTCACATTTTTTTTCTCGATAATGAATGTTAGAGGACATGGGTTAAAGACTGGCAACTCTGATCATCTAATCCTGACATATTCTTGGTACTATTGTCAAAATCTTAGTACTGTTCCCATAGATTAATTGGGAACTGAGACCACAAATTCTGACTCTAGATTTGGCCAGTGGACCTTGACTTGACCTTGGGTAGTCATTGGCTCTGTCTCTTGGGCCGTCATTATTGAAATTTGGTTGAAATGAAACATTTTCTTCCCATTAGGATAAATGAGTTCATACATTTGGAACCTCTGAATAAACGGTAATTATATTCTAGTGTAAAGTTGGAAAAGAAACTAATGTTGTTAAATAGAGAAGAACAATGAACACATCATTAATCGGGGAACTTGCCTGATGAAAGCTGGTGAGAACCATCATTTATCAGTTTACATGATTAGCTTGTCTTTCCAGGTGGCACGAGTGCTAAAGAATCCACCTGCCAATGCAGCAGACAAGAGTTCAATCCCTGGGTTGGGAAGATCCCCTGGAGGAGGACATGGAAACCCACTCCAGTGTTCTTGCCTGGAGAATCCCACGGACAGAGGAGCCTGGTGGGCTACAGTCCATGGGGTCACAAAGAGTCAGACACAACTGAGCATGAGCGCGTGATTAGTTTTTGTCTTACCTGCAGCCAGGATGTATTGATTCAGATTTGGATTTTCAAGCACAAGTAATATCTCCATTTAGTGAAAAGCCCCAAAGACCAGAAAATTTTAAAAGGTTGAGCAAAACCAGGAAATAATTGTAGTTATCAATATGGCAGAAAACAGCACTCCATTAATAAATTTGCTAATCATTTCATCTTTATTGACTTCACTTTCTGAAGTACATAATACTCAAGATCCTCTCGAATACTCCAGCCTTAGCCTCTTTAAGCACATTATTCCATCTATTATCATGATAAGTACATTTATATGTAAGTGTCTTCAGAGTTACACTGTGACCAAAATGTTGGGATAAAAACAAAATTTGTCAATAATATAGTTTGATGATATAACAAGGATTTAAAAATGAATGTTTATAGTAACTTGTGTGTGTGTTTAATACCTTTTCCTTGTTTTTAGTAGGAAGAACTCTTTTGGCAGAAAAATTTGTCTTTGTTCTGATTGTGTAGTTGTAATCTCACCACCAGGCAGTTGAGCTGCTGGTAATCATCTGGTTTTCAAGTTAAATCTTTGGCTTATGATTTGCCTGAAATAGGTTGAAAGGGAAAGTTAATTATGTTTCCACAGTTATACACAAGTATCAGTGATTCTGGGCCACTGACTATAACTCGAGTAACTAGGTTAAAACATAGAATCATGTTAAAAAGACATGTATTCACAGTTTAGTTTTTCTAAGGATTTATACTCTCAATATATTCTTTTTTAGTGCTTTTATAATATAACGTGCTTCATGATTAAAACGTTCACAAGCTGCCACTGTTAAGCACACACGTACGGATTGCCCAAATTAATTTTAAGCAAGATGATTTTTTCACATTAAGTTATTCCCATTAATTTAACTTTGAAATGATGCTCAAGAGTCCACTTTTTCCCATTGTGTTGGCAACAGCCCTGACACAACAAATACATGTGGACGCATTTCTTGAAAGAAATGTTCAGAAATGTAAGCATCTTTAGCTGAAATTCTCAGGGTAATAAATTTATGATTTGGAACAAACTTCCATGTTAAAAAAAGAATCGCAAGACTCAATGATTATTTCGTCTGGGTCTATGGACATTTGGAAGTCAGTTAGCAATAGAGAAGTAATAAAAACGGTTTTTAATTTTTTAAAGTATCAGTACATGTGATTCTTCTGGGCAAGAACCATGGTTTAGCATGGTCTAAAACCCACTGAAGGCAGCAACATATAGCGCTATGTTGAGCAAGTTATGTAATTCTCCATATCTCATTTCCTCTTTTGTAAAAGTGAGGATGATAATACCAATTCTTACCTCACAGATTTGTTGATGGTGTTTAACGAGCTAATATATTTTAAGGACCCAAAACAGGTCACTGATATCAGCTAAGCATTCAATAATGGCTATCTATTATTATTATTATTCATAATAAGAGCATTAGGAGAAGTAATGCAAAAAAAAAAAAATCGATTAACAGAAAGACACTTTGGTCTCTTCCCCCTGTCTGCTTTAAAGGTTTCAAGTCTTAATTTAGAACCCTTCTCTACTCCTATTGACGTTTAAAGCACTCAATCTAAGACTTCTTTTCGTTAAAAAGACGTGATTTTATATGTCAAAGAAGATTATTCAAAGTCTAATTACAGTTTGGATGAAGAAGAACTGATGTCTTTAGGCAGTTGGCATTTCTCTCTAAATTCCTGCACTTTAGAAAAAGGACTGTTAACTCTTTATGGTGGCATCCACAGTTCCAGTCTAATCTTAATAATGCAATCCTAGTTTAAACAATTTAGAAGAGACATGAAGATGGTTTCTGTGACACAATGTAGAGAAAAGTTTCATCAGTCAGGGTTACAGGAAGAAACGGACGAGACATTCAGAAGGGTCAATCAAAAGAGAGAGAGGGCTGAATACAAAGTTGTCAGGGAGCAGCGATTTAACCAAGCGGTTAGCGACTTCCCGAGCTTCTACCGCCCAGGCCTGTAGGGGGCGCCAGGAGGGAGCAGTTACAGACCCTGGGGACCCAGCGGGTCTGTGAAGCAGGCAGTCCAATAGGACTGGAGGGAGGGAGCCGGGGACGAGCAGCAACTCCACCCTCTTTTCTGACCTCCTAGCTTGCTTCCCAAGGGCCAGATCCAACTGGAAGCCGGAGAGAGTGGGGGTCTACTGATGTCGGTTCAATCCGTTCAATTTCCTGATACAGAACCAATGAGAACGGGTGGAGAGTGGGTCCACGGGACCAAAGGAAAGAATCTAGTACAGACGTGCTGGCGATAAACACAGGATCAATAAGTTCTCTTTCTCCCTTCTTCTTACCCGTGAAGCTAAACATAACTAAGATGGCTCTTCCAAAGTTTAGAAATTATCCAGGCAACAAATCCATCTAACATGTCAGCTTCAGAGATGTGTATGGCTCTCGGGTTAAAATCCGAAGGAAACTGTATTTAAGATATTTACACCTCCAAAGAAGTATGTGTGCCCCAGATGGGAGTCTGCCAGAGCTGCTGCCTTCTAACTGGGTGAGCAATTTTCTTTCCAAATTCTACCTGAATCTCAACTCTTCTTCACTTAACATCACAAAAAAGATCAGACAAATGACCTGTTCCATCTGACACTGGTGAATTGGGGTATGCTTACTTTCACTTAAGAATTTCAAGACTTTTAATAATTTAATCATAAAATCACTAGGGCCTCTCATACTTTTGAAAAACTGCAGTTTATTCAAAAATATAAGCTAGTGGATCCCTGTGTGTGCTCAGTCTCTCAGTCATGCCCAAGACTCTTTGTGACCCCCTGGACCATAGACCACCAGGCTCGTCGGTCCATGGGACTTCCCTGGCCAGAAGACTGGACTGGGTTGTCATTTCCTCTTCCAGGGATTGAACCCAAGTCTCTTGTATCTCTTGCATTGGCAGGTGAATTCTTTACGACTGTGCCACCTGGAAAGCTACTGGATATATTGGTTATTTGATAATGAACACTTTAAAATATGTCACACAGATGCACGTGGACAGCACCTAGTGGTTTTCTCATGGGATTATATAGATTCTGCTTTTATTTTTGTCTCTGTAGTAAAATTGACAAAGTAATGAAACGAAGAAATATTATTCTACAATTGTATGCTTTGTGCAGTAATTCTCAGCCTTTTTTATGTTCCACCAACAATTGTCTTTAACAGGTCTCAACGCTAATGTTTTAGATTTATTAGATTAATTAATTTACTTATTTATTAGAAAGTTAAAAGTTGTCACTTTCAGGAAAGGTCAGATTTCATAAATAGCCTGTTATTAGGTTTATCATTTATTATGTTAAACCTGTGAAAAATTGTAGTAGAAATTGTAGTAGAAATTGAGCAAAAACTATTCCTTTAGCAGTTGAAAATTGGAATTATGTGGTTGAGTATAAAGGTTACTGCTTTAAAAACAGTAGAGCACGAAGGAGTTCAATAAAAACTTTTGCCATCAATAGGTTTTGTAAAATTCTAAAATGACAAGTGGACAGTGCAGGATAAAGGTGTTGGCATCCAGAGGTCAGGTGCTGTGGAAATAAAGCTCAGGAGGTACAAACAGTAAACCAGGGACAAAACTGGTCAAAAGAAATGCAAAGGGGACAGTGAATGGATATTGCTCAGTCAGCAGGCTCACTGGGAAGCTGTACAACAAAGACCTGTGGAAGCAAGGGTGAGAAGAAATTTAGCCCAAGATGACAACAAGTATATCAAAAGTCAGAAGAACAGGGTATGCCTCAGACACGAGGGACAGCCAGCTATTAAACTGTAGTGTTAATTCTGTGTCTCCTCGAGGCTCTAGTGGGTCCTAGACTTCTGGTCCCACGATGGTACTTGGATCTTATTGTACTAGGATGCCCAAGCATGTATCATGGCTCAGTGCTTTTTAGAAAACAAATTTTAGCTTGTTAGGTATTTGCAATGACCTTAAGTGTATGTCTGCTAAAATTTATTTTCCCTCTGAATGCCATGCTTAAATAGCATATAAAAATCAAATTTTAAAAAAGAAAGAAAGATGCTGATTTTAGCTATCAGTTCAGAGAAAAGAATGTCGCACGCTGGCTAAGGTTTCCAACATAAGCCTGGGGACTAGAGAGAGGTACCCAGTCCAGTGTCAGGGACAGGGTCCAGCAGAGGTGAATAGCTTGTTGGCAGCATCAGTGGGTATCCTTCAACTTGCTCCCTGTGTTTGACTTTCATCTTTTCCCGATAATAGTCTGGCTTTCCTCGTAGATTTGTCTACAGGGGAGCAAATGAACAAGCAAGAAGACCTTGTCTAGTTCTTTAAATTATGTTTCACCGTAAGCTACTAAACCGCCATTCTAGTTATTATACATCAGTAACTGGGGATCCAGTTAATGTGAGTCTTTCTAGAGAGCAGAATCTACTCTTGATATTCTAATTCACTGGGTTTATAAACCACGGGGGTCAGGACCAGACCCTGAACACCAATGAATTCACTTAATTTGCTAAGGTTAGTTTCCAGTAGTCATGTATGGATGTGAGAGTTGGACTGTGAAGAAGGCTGAGTACCGAAGAATTGATGCTTTTGAAGTGTGGTGTTGGAGAAGACTCTTGAGAGTCCCTTGGACTGTAAGGGGATCCAACCAGTCCATTCTGAAGAAGATCAGCCCTGGGATTTCTTTGGAAAGAATGATGCTAAAGCTGAAACTCCAGTACTTTGGCCACCTCATGTGAAGAGTTGACTCACTGGAAAAGACTTTGATGCTGGGGGTGGTTGGGGGCAAGATAAGAAGAGGACGACAGAGGATGAGATGGCTGGATGGCATCACAGACTAGATGGATATGAGTCTGAGTGAACTCTGGGAGTTGGTGATGGACAGGGAGGCCTGGCGTGCTGTGATTCATGGGGTCACAAAGAGTCAGACACGACTGAGCAACTGAACTGAACTGAACTGATGGCATCCTTGGGGACCTCACTGGGAAATCTTTGCTAAGTTGGCTTTTCCATTCAAATCATACCAGGAGGTCTGATAAGACTGACTTTTGTAAACCCCATAATGATCCCAATAATTTGAATTGCAGCACTTACTAAACTTAATTTTGCTTACCTGAGCCTTGATTCAATATGAATTCTAGAAATTTGCCTGATTTGGATATTTCTCAATACCAAATCCTCATACAAATCAACTAAGTGAAAGAACAAGGAACAAGTCTAGAAGAAACAATACAGAACAAATACAGACGAATAAAGTTTTCTTCTATTTTTTTCTTCTTGGGGGAGAGCTCCTACAGAGTGAAATAAATGACATTTGTCTTAACTCAGATATAAACTCTGAAGCTGGGATATTAAGCTAGAGAGTTAAGACCGTTAACTAAACCGTTAACAGTGAACTAAAAGAAGTCACAGGGATAACTGGAAAAAGAATTAGAAGTAAAATAACTGAGATAGGAATGGAAATACAAAATTTTATTATCCCTCAGCTGACAAAGTAAACTTTGAGGCTGAGTGGAATTTTGTGAAATTTTGTCCTAAATCAATAGATTGGACTATAGTTATATATATATATATAAACTAAGCCTCATAAGCTGAAATAAAGGCAAAGCATTTGAACACACTTCTCCTTTAATTATTTTTAACTTGTGTATTTCCTAAAAGGATCGCATGGTAGTTTATGGCATATAGTATGGATATAATTAAAGATCAAAGCTAGTTATGTAAGTGTGAACCACTTAGCCACTTGAAAAAAGGGATCTTAATTCCCTCCCCAACCCCCGCAAATATCAAACGAAATCTTTGAGCAAGATTTCGTAAGACATACAAAATGAAATATTAACGTGGGTATCTTCCCCACCATCATTAAACCAGCTCATTGCCCCAGCAGTACAAGGAAAGATACTTGTTCTTAGTTGATGGAGTTGGTGACTGTTACAATCAGCTTCAGAACTAGTCTGCCTGTGCGGCTGTCTGCACAGTCCAGATGTTTAAGGAGGATCTCAGAAATCATCGCATACTGTGACCTATTCTTTTATTTCAGTCTTGAACAAGACTTACGAGTTGTGGTGCTGGGGAAGTCTCTTGAGAGTCCCTTGGACTGCGAGGAGATCCAACCAGTCAATCCTAAAGGAAGTCAACCCTGAATATTCATTGGAAGGACTGATGTTGAAGCTGAAGCTCCAGCACTTTGGCCACCTGATGCCAAGAGCCAACTCATTGGAAAAGGCCCTGATGCTGGAAAAGATTGAAGGCAGGAGGAGAAGGGAGTGACAGAGGATGAGATGGTTAGATAGCATCACCGACTCAATGGACGTGAATTGGAGCAAACTCCAAGAGACAGTGAAGCACAGGGAAGCCTGGCATGCTGCAGTCCGGGGGTCTCAAAGTTGGACGCAACTTAGCGACTGAACAGCAATAACAACNATGGACAGGGAGGCCTGGCGTGCTGTGATTCATGGGGTCACAAAGAGTCAGACACGACTGAGCAACTGAACTGAACTGAACTGATGGCATCCTTGGGGACCTCACTGGGAAATCTTTGCTAAGTTGGCTTTTCCATTCAAATCATACCAGGAGGTCTGATAAGACTGACTTTTGTAAACCCCATAATGATCCCAATAATTTGAATTGCAGCACTTACTAAACTTAATTTTGCTTACCTGAGCCTTGATTCAATATGAATTCTAGAAATTTGCCTGATTTGGATATTTCTCAATACCAAATCCTCATACAAATCAACTAAGTGAAAGAACAAGGAACAAGTCTAGAAGAAACAATACAGAACAAATACAGACGAATAAAGTTTTCTTCTATTTTTTTCTTCTTGGGGGAGAGCTCCTACAGAGTGAAATAAATGACATTTGTCTTAACTCAGATATAAACTCTGAAGCTGGGATATTAAGCTAGAGAGTTAAGACCGTTAACTAAACCGTTAACAGTGAACTAAAAGAAGTCACAGGGATAACTGGAAAAAGAATTAGAAGTAAAATAACTGAGATAGGAATGGAAATACAAAATTTTATTATCCCTCAGCTGACAAAGTAAACTTTGAGGCTGAGTGGAATTTTGTGAAATTTTGTCCTAAATCAATAGATTGGACTATAGTTATATATATATATATAAACTAAGCCTCATAAGCTGAAATAAAGGCAAAGCATTTGAACACACTTCTCCTTTAATTATTTTTAACTTGTGTATTTCCTAAAAGGATCGCATGGTAGTTTATGGCATATAGTATGGATATAATTAAAGATCAAAGCTAGTTATGTAAGTGTGAACCACTTAGCCACTTGAAAAAAGGGATCTTAATTCCCTCCCCAACCCCCGCAAATATCAAACGAAATCTTTGAGCAAGATTTCGTAAGACATACAAAATGAAATATTAACGTGGGTATCTTCCCCACCATCATTAAACCAGCTCATTGCCCCAGCAGTACAAGGAAAGATACTTGTTCTTAGTTGATGGAGTTGGTGACTGTTACAATCAGCTTCAGAACTAGTCTGCCTGTGCGGCTGTCTGCACAGTCCAGATGTTTAAGGAGGATCTCAGAAATCATCGCATACTGTGACCTATTCTTTTATTTCAGTCTTGAACAAGACTTACGAGTTGTGGTGCTGGGGAAGTCTCTTGAGAGTCCCTTGGACTGCGAGGAGATCCAACCAGTCAATCCTAAAGGAAGTCAACCCTGAATATTCATTGGAAGGACTGATGTTGAAGCTGAAGCTCCAGCACTTTGGCCACCTGATGCCAAGAGCCAACTCATTGGAAAAGGCCCTGATGCTGGAAAAGATTGAAGGCAGGAGGAGAAGGGAGTGACAGAGGATGAGATGGTTAGATAGCATCACCGACTCAATGGACGTGAATTGGAGCAAACTCCAAGAGACAGTGAAGCACAGGGAAGCCTGGCATGCTGCAGTCCGGGGGTCTCAAAGTTGGACGCAACTTAGCGACTGAACAGCAATAACAACCATGGAAATGCTCCCTGTTGTTTTTAGCACTGAGACCCTTGGTGTACACACAATTACCCCTTATCCAAGGTCCTGCGATCTTTGGGCTGCAGGAGGGGTCACTGGTGTCTTCAAGCGTTTACATGTGTCCACTTCTCATCGTCCCCTGTCTTGTCTCCCAGTCCCGAGGTCCTGGAAACATGGCATCCCCTGTCTTTGTCCTCATCCTCTCATTAAAACTCAAATCTCTAGCCACCCTCCTGTTTCATGCTCATCTCCTTGTTTGCTTCTTCCAAAGTGCTAAGCATTTCCAAACAGAGATTGGGGAAGGAATTTTATAGAACTCTAGTCCTTGAAACACGAACTAACTGCCAAATGCCCCGAAGGCAAAATTTCAGAACTCAGACCCCAAAGACCTTGCTGTGCTTTCTACAGAGAAAGGAAAAAAAGGAAATTATTTTTTCTTTTTTTTTTAACTGTATCTACAGTACAAATATAATCAAGACCCCCAAGTGACTGCTTTTATGTGATAGCACAAAAATAAAATAAACTGTGAATGATGTAAAATGGTTACATTAGAGACCTTAGTGAGTGAAGATTGGATTTTCTCCCATATTGCACAAACTTTTACCTGAACATTTTGGCAGCTATGATGATAAAAGAAACAGTAGATTACCAAGCTCTTGCCTAGAAATAGTGGGTAAACATTCACCTGCACTCTATTGATAAACTACATTTGCTAGTAAAGTGTCTTCATTATATGCTTTAGTGAAACACAGGACTCTGGAGAAATTTGCTAAAATGCCACTGAGAATTACAAGTAGAACTAAGCTTTCAGGCACCTCAGGTCTGGGTTGATTCTTGGAAACTGGTGTCCAGTTAGTCTGTGTACTTGCATGAGTATGTGTTAGTCATTCAGTCGTGTCCAACTCTTTGTGACCCCATGGACTATATCCCACCAGGCGCCCCGTCCATGGAATTCTCCAGGCAAGAATACTGGAATGGGTAGACATTCCCTTCTCCAGGGATCTTCCTGACCCAGGGATCGAACCTGGGTCTCCCACATTGCAGGCAGATTCTTTATCATCTGAGCCACCAGGGAAGCCCTGTGTACTTTGGGGATTGCCTGATAATTGCTGTCAAGGAGTTATTCATATTTTTTAAAAGCTCTTTGATTTGTTGATGTAACTATTCCTTTCTGATTTTTACTGTTGACCCTAAGGGTTCCTGGCCCCTGGTGTCAAGTGATAGCAGCACAGAGGGGTCTTGGTGGGGAGAGGTCTGGGAGGCCCACTGGAGGGAAGGGTGGGTGTGTAAGGATGAGAGAAGCTGCTTCTCAGAATGGCCGGAGCAGTAGTCGGAGTCAGGGAAAAGCCCCCTGGGAGTCAGGGATGAAGGACGATGAGGAACCGGACATGCTGAACTAGGAAGTGAAATCCACACGCAACACAGGAGCAGGGGCAGGGACTGTGAGCGGAAGGAGCCATGTTCAGCAGTCTAGAGCAGGACAGAGTCCAGGGAAGGTGCTGGGGCTCATAGGCCATGTATAACCTGTACTGCCAGATGTTCTGCATTTTCTATAATCCCCACACAACAGTGATCCCACTGTTTCGCTTCATCCCAGTAGTCAAGAACATAATCCAGTACTTTACGACCTTGGAAGACAGTGAGAAGAAATCCATTCATATTCACATCCATTTACTAATAAAATTAAATTTATATTAATAAAATGTTTATTTGTGGACACAGTAAATCTTGTGTACTTAGCTCAAGAGTTTCCATTGTGTTTAGTGAAAAAGCCGAAAGACCTAAAGGGCTCTGCTTGCCGGTGGTGCTTGTCTCTGTATGAGAGATGCCCTGTTAGTAATTAGTAGTGAAGAATAAGGAAAAAACAGACAAACAAGAATTCTGTTCATAAAAGGTATCATTGCATACTTTGAAAATTCAGGGATGGTAACCCAATATTAGTCATGGTTATTTAAAACCAAGGAAATTCACAGAAAACCTTTTCCCCTTTTATGTGGTTTTGCTACTTTTTAATGGTTGCACAGCATAACGCATGGGATATGAGACTGAAAAAATTAAATTCCAATAGAAACACTGGGCCAGAGACAGTCAAAAGATCACAGGTTTTCCACTTAGCTAACCTAATCAACCCATTCATTTACTTAGCCATTCTTTAACTCAGTCTTCTATTCGTTCTTCTTGTAAATGTAACCGCAAACCCTGTGTTAGGGGTGTGAGACAGCTTCTGGGGTCCCCTGGAAGTTTCCAGGCTATTGGAGGAGACAGATGTTAAATATGTTGTTCTTATAAAGGTGGGAACTCCTGTCACGGATGAGATGCTGCCATAGCCCCAAATACCGGCACAATGTAGATTTCAGAGATTTTCTTTTTAGTAATTTTCAGTTTTGTAAAACAACTTTTTATGTGGGAGTATAGCCGATTAACAGTGTTGTGACAGTTTCAGGAGGACAGCAAAGGGACTCAGCCATACCTATGCATGTGTCCATTCTCCCCTCACCCCCGCTTCCATCCAGGCTGCCACGTGGCACTGAGCAGAATTCCCTGCGCTGTTCAGTAGGTCCTTGTTGGTTATTCATTTTAAATACAGTCGCGTGGACGTGTCCATCCCAAGCTCCCTAACTATCCCTTCCCCACGGGCAACCATGAGTTAGTTCTCAGAGATACCTTTTGTGGCGTACAAGAAAAACCGCATTGTTAGTTTAGAGGTCTAGCTCTGTTACATCAGACAAAAACAAAACCAGCCAAACAAAAACTCTCCTTTTATGCTTTGCATTCACTGGGTAGCTTTACAAAGAGATAATCCTGTCAACACTGAATGTCATCTGCCTAACTGGGCTTCAGGAGACATTTGGATCTTTTAAAAGGGCAAAGTTTTCTCCTTATTGAGAGCAGGTGAAGAAGTGTCTTCAGCTCTGAACGCACTCCTTTCAGAGGGGAGGCAGGGCCGCGTGAGGCAGCATCTTTACCAGAAATGTCAAACACCCCAAAGGGACTGCCAGGTGGCGGGCAAGCCTCCCTGAGCTGGATCAACACAGGTTTAAAAGGCAATCTCCACACTGAAATAGCGTCCCTTCTATGGTGGAGCTTGTCATGGTTTTGCATCGCTCTTACTGAACGCAAATTCAGTACTTACCTGTACTGTAGTCTTCCTTGAAGCCCTGAATAATAATGATTTTCTTAAGCATTCCTGTTACCCATGGGAACTAGGATCAGATCAACTGGATTTGGCTCTGAGCCCAGCCTCAGACTGCAACCTAAGGGCAGATTTCATCTCTCTAAGCCTCCATTTTTCCCCAAAACATTTTCTTTTGGGTTTTTCAATTGGAAGATAATTGCTCTACAATGTTTGCTGGTTTATGCCATGCAACAAAGTGGAGCAGCTATGTGTATATGCATAGCCCTTCCTCTGGAGCCTCCCTCCCACGCCTTCCCCAACCCCACTCCTCTAGGTCGTCACAGAGCACCGAGCTGAGCTCCCCTTGCTATACAGATGCTTCCCAGTAGCTGTCTATTTTATACACGGTTGTGTATTAATGTATACGTCAGTGCTCTGCTTTCAAGTCATCCCACCCTCTCCTTCCCCTGTTGTGTCTGCAGCACTCTGGACTCTGAATCCAGCAATCCTAAAACACCTATTATAAAGACATTTCAACCCAAAGGCAAAGCTGAAAAACATTTGCTGTGAACACCCATAATCCCATTATCTCGACTGTACCATGAACCTTTACCACACTTTCTCGTCACAAACCTATTCATGTATATACCCCTCCATCCATCCATTAATCTGTTCCATTTTTCGATGGATTTCAGGGTTCATTTGCAAAGATTAGTATCCTTTTCCCTAAATAGTTCAGCATACATATTGTTAACTAGGTTGGATATTGGCTGACAATTTTTATTTTTGGTATAAAATGTACATATATTAAGGAACTTCCCTCTAGCTCATATGATAAAGAATCTGCTTAGAATACTAGAGACCCAGGTTCAGTCCCTGGGCCAGGACAATCCTCTTGAGAAAGGAATGACAACCTACTCCAGTATTCTTGCCTGGAGAATTCCATGGACAGAGGAGCCTGGTGGGCTACAGTCCATGGGCTCACAAAGAGTCGGACAAGACTGAGCACACACACATATATTAAAATGCATAAATCTTAATCTGTAAACCTTGTTTAAAAAGTTGTAAACTGGAGCAGAGAGTACTTGTCTCCAAGAGTTGTGAGGATGACATGAGCTAATGTGAAAAATCCTTTGTAACTTACAAGGTAAGGCATCAGAATGTGGCACTATTTTTTATAATTGTAATTAATTTAACCCTTATCTTTTTGATAAGCATGGCTATTAGATGTGAAGCCAGCTCTGAGAGAGTGGCAATTTCACCTGGACATGTAAGTTTCATGAGTATTAACATAAAAGCTATCATTGTCCCAACATTAATGGTTAAGCAATTCGCACACAAGTACTTCTCAGGTGGCTCAAGTGATAAAGAATCTGCCTGCAATGCAGGAGACCCAGGCTCAATCCCTAGGTCAGGAGGATTCCCCTGGAGGAGGGCATGGCAACGCACTCCAGCATTCTTGCCTGGAGAATCCCATGGACGGAGGAGCCTGGCGGGCTCCAGTCCTTGGGGTCACAGGGTCGGAGTCGAGCATGGCTGAGCTCCAGCAGGCACACACTCACGTGCTAATGACAGGGCTGCTTGTCTGGCATCCACCCTGCAGTCGGGGAGACTCTCTGTGCAGAGTCTGCCAAAATCATGAAGGCAGTGTTCCCTCTTGATTTGATTACCATCACTGGATTGCATTTTCCAAGCTATCTGGGTGGCCCCAGAGGCCAGCCCTGACTTGATGTCTATTTTTGAGTTCTGTCACATTTCATGAATGGTTGACAAATCAGAAGGCTATGGTCAGAGAGGGAGCTTGGTTTCCTGCCCTTCCTTAACAAAACCACCTGTGGCACTGAAGTGTCAAATGTGGACATTTGTCAACCAAATACTGATATCTCTCTCTGTGTGTATGGGCATGCTCAAGTTGTGTCTGATTTTTTGTGACCCTATGGACTGTAGCGTGTAAGACTCCTCCCTTCATGGAGTTTTCCAGGCAAGAATACTAGAGTGGGATGACATTCCCTCCTCCAGAGGATCTTCCTGAGCCAGAGATTGAACCTTTGTCTCTTGAGTCTCCTGCACTGGCAGGTGGATTCTTGATCACTAGCACCACTGATATCTGATGCCAGGTAATCCTCATTATTAATGTGGTTAATGATCAGCCCTGGGATTTCTTTGGAAGGAATGATGCTAAAGCTGAAGCTCCAGTACTTTGGCCACCTCATGCGAAGAGTTGACTCATTGGAAAAGACTCTGATGCTTGGAGGGACTGGGGACAGGAGGAGAAGGGGACGACAGACGATGAGATGGCTAGATGGCATCACGGACTCGATGGATGTGAGTCTGAGTGAACTCCGGGAGATGGTGATGGACAGGGAGGCCTGGCGTGCTGCGATTCATGGGGTCACAAAGAGTTGGACACGACTGAGCAACTGAACTGAACTGAACTGAATGATTAAGTTATAATGTATTTGGTTAATATGATGATACTGTGGAGGAGCTTGGGTAGGACTGGTCTGGACCTTGATCTGCCTGAAACTGTCAAGCAGGTGTTGAAAGTTTGTGACTAGATTATGGGAGAAAGCCCTGTGCAGTGGTGCGGATGCAGCATGGCTACAGAGAAGCGGTAACTGAAGCAAATTGCCAGCATCAGCGCATCGGGAATCCACAAGGAACAAAGGGGGAGTAACTACACTTACATGGAACAGGGTCTCTAGGGTTATCATCAACTCTGAAGGGTCTGAGATTTTTACCCTTTTTGCAAACTAGCAAGTTAGCCTGCCATAGTTTCAGGATGTGGGCAGAAGACAGGAGACTCCTGGTCAGAAACAGATGACTGAATTTGTCAGCAAGTGGCTTGACATCAGGTTTGCACTGTTACCCTTGGTTCTTGAAAAACGGCCAATGATCATAAAAGCAGGTAATATTTATGAACTACTTATTATGTGTTGACCTCATCCTGAATACTTTTCTTCCTCTCTCAGAAGCCACCAAACAACTGATCACTAGATTGCTTGCCAGTTTCCTTACTTGATTATCAGTTGTGTTGAACATCCTCCTTCTCATCGTTCAGCTGAGAGGCAAGATGCATTTTTCAAAGTAAACTTTATAGAAAATTAAGAATGCAGAAAAAGAGTATGTATTTCCCCTTCTCTCGCTTCCTTCTTCCTCCTCCGTATCCTTCTCTTCCTGCCACTTCTTCCTCTTTTTTTTTTCTTTTTTAATTTCAGAGCACAAATGAGACAGATACAGCTTCTAGACACCCATATTTAGCCCCCTTTCCTACTTAAGCTCTCCACTGAATGGAAAAGATATGCTAAGCAACTTCTAAACAAGAATAGCTTTAGACTGGGGACATCTGTAGCGATTCAGTGGTTAAGACTTCGCTTTACTAGGCAGTGGGTGTGGGTATGATTCCTGGTTGTAGAACTAAGATCCAACATGCCTCTTGGCTAAAAAACCAAAATGTGACAGAAGCAACATTGTAACAAGTTCAATAAAGACTTTAAAAATGGTGCACATCAAAAAAAAAATCTTAAAAAAAATAGCTTTAGACTGGTGACAGTCACAACATAGTGAATCAGCCATTTGTATTTCAGACTTGATCTGAATAACCATCTTGTTTTAAGACTATGTTCTTGAGTCATTTTATTCATTTGTTCAACAAATATTCATTGGGCATTTACTAGAAGCAAGCCATTGTTTGAGATGAAGGTGAAAGTGTTTTACATGGCAGATGGAGCCCTTGCTTTCAAGGAGCTTACACTCTAGTGGGGAGTGGAGTAGGGAAGAGTACAGCCAATAGATGGGCAAAAGAACTATCAAATAATTTCTAAAGGAACTGGACAAGGTGACATAATAAAGGATAGTGGGGCGGGGGAAGGGTGAGGGACTACTCTAGCTGGGTGGTCAGATCAAGATTCTTTGGAACTTAGATACAAAGGATGGGAGGACCTAGCTACGCAAAGCCAGAGAAGGTTGATCCAAGCAGAGGAAAGTTCACTACAAATGCTCTGAAGTCAAAATGAGCAGAGCCTGTTGAAGGAGTAGAAGGAAAACCAATGGAGCTGGGACGGGGAAGAGCCTAGGAAGTATGTGGGATAGGGTGTGTGGAGCTTGTGACCACAGGACATCATACGACTTAACAAAGCAGAAGCATAGGAACCATTGGAAGGCTTACTTAGAGTGTGATTCAAACTGACTTATATTTTTTAAAGTTTCCCTTGACTACTCTGGGGGAAACAGATTACTGGGGACAAGACAGGAAATGGGAGATTTGTTTGGAAGCTGCTTCAGTGCTTCAGGCAGGAGGTGATGCTGGCTTAAGGTGATGGTAATGATGATAGAGAAGGGACCAGATTCAGGATAGATTTTGGAGGTAGAACCAGAAGATATTGATGATTGTTTGGAATTGTGAGTGAGGTTGGGATGAAGGAAATAAATTTGAGAGATGATTCCTTTTCAATTTTCAACCTGAGTAAGCAGAAGATGGTTGTGCCATTTCCAAAGATGAGCAAAAGGGACTTCCCTGGTGGTCCAGTGGTTAAGACTTCACTTTCCAATGCAGGGGATGTGTTTAGTTCCTTGTTGGGGAACTAAGATGCCATGTGACTTGTGGTCAAAATACCAAAATATAAGACAGAAGCAATATTGTAACAGATTCAATAAGGATGTTAAAATGATCCACATCCAAGAAAATCTTAAAGAACGAAAGACGAGAAAGATTAAGAAAGAAACTGGTTGCTTTTTACATAGAGACATCTAGTAGATAAATGGATATATTAGACACACACATTTGGGTTAACAAGCATGTATTAGCTTCTTGTGTCTGCTGTAATTAATTACCACAACCATAGGGGCTTAAAATATCTATTGTCTCACAGTTCTAGAGGCCAGAAGTCCAAAATCAATTTCACTAGGTTGGGACTGAGCTGTCATCAGGGCTACGCTGCTTCCAGGAGCTCTAGGGGAGTCTGTTCCTTGCCTCTTCCAGCTTCTGATAGCCAGCTTGCCTTGTCTTGTGGCCACATCACCCTAGTCCCTACCTGGGACTGCAAGATTCCCTGGAGAAGGGAATGGCAAGCCTTTGGTTGCCATGATGGGTGGTAGGCATTATTTAGCCTATCAAAATATATATGTGGGTGTGTGCATGCTCATATATTTTGTGTCTGACCCTTTGTGACCCCATGGACTGTAGCCTGTCAGGCTCCCCTGTCCATGGGATTCTCCAGGAAAGTACAGGCTGGAGAGGGTTGTTGCCATTCCCTTCTCCAGGGGATCTTGCAGTCCCAGGAATAGAACCCATGTTTCCTTAGTTGCCTGCATTGGCAGGCAGATTTTTTTTTTTTTTTACCATTGAGCCACCTGGGAAGCCCATCAAAATATATATATATTCAGATAAATGGACAAAAATTTCCTGGCCTCCCAGAGTAAGGATGCATTTCCCACCTAGCTCAGAGAATTTCATTTATGGATGCTCAGTGCGGATGTGTCCTCTCCCTGTTCTGATGCTGTCTGTGACTCTCAAAGGGCTAGTTCCTATTATTTTATTCCATCTTGTTTGATTTCCCTGCAGCGAATATTTTCCGTTTGAATGAGGTTCATTATCTAGCCGACTCTCACTGTTTACTGCTGTACCCCGCGCCTAGAATAGTTCCTTACAGAAGGTGCTCAATGAATGCTGGTCGATTGAATGAGCGAAGGAGGAGACGGCACCGAACAAGCAGACGTGTGCTTGACACCTGGGTTCAGGTGACTCTAATCTCATGGGACTCACACTGAGTAACTCAAGCTGGATTTCTTTATTTAAAATACTAAGTCAGTGTCTAGTCTTGAGTCTTTGGAGACAGGTGCTAATGTCCTATGGAACCTGACCACATCACATCAGTCCATTCAATGCCCAGCAACAGATTCATTTTAGATTCGTATTTCCAAGTGAGTGGATCAATTTTGGGATGCACTGAATTACTATTTTCTGTTAGAAGCCTTCCTCCAATTCTGACATCTTTGCAGA
This sequence comes from Neotragus moschatus, assembly GCA_006410615.1. NCBI lineage: Eukaryota > Metazoa > Chordata > Mammalia > Artiodactyla > Bovidae > Neotragus > Neotragus moschatus. The sequence goes on from SJYA01002027.1 coordinate 3,368,932, forward strand.
ATGAGGTTGATGGAGGAGTTGTTGGTTTCAATGATGAGTCAAATGCTGCCTAACCTAGGTTATTCATTCCCTTACTTTCATGGGTTCTTTGTGAAGTCACTCAGTTGTGTCGGACTCTTTGCAACCCCATGGACTGAAGCCTAGCAGGCTGCTCCACCCATGGGATTTTCCAGGCAAGAGTACTGGAGTGGGTTGCCAGTGGGTTGCCAGTGGGTTCTCCAGAGGATCTTCCTGACTCAGGGATTGAACCTGGGTCTCCCACATTGTAGGCAGACGTTTTATCATCTGAGCCACCAGGGAGTCACATCTTAATTCTTTGGGTCACATCTTATTCTGGAAGGAAGTACTCTTCTCAAATGCCTCAGTTTCATGTATATTCATGGTGCTAGTAGACCTTTCCTTGCTTGTTCAATCACAGTTTTACAATAACAATAAAAAATTCATTAAAGGAAAAGAGAGTTACTTCTGTATCATGCTCTGCTGTTTTTTTTGGCCTCTCTTGACTACTCATTTCCTAACTAACCTAAGGGAACTGGTGAAACAGCTTCTATTCACTTTAAGTTTGAAATGTAACCTAGAAGAGCAAATTAAAATTCTGAGAAACACCTAACAAAATAAGGAAAATCAGTACTGGATGCAAAACTAACTTTAACATACATCTCAGAATTTTCAAACTCTGTCTCTTGGAATCAATAATTAAGGCTACCAAAACACGGTGATTGTTTCTGAACTGCTTTCAAACTTGGGGACAGATTTAGGCATCATAGCAGACATATGAATAAATAAATCTATCTGCGTAAAAGGTATTCATAAATTGTTTGTTCTTTTAATAAAATGCCAGTGTGTATTAAGAAGAGAGAATTACTTAGAAAAATATTAGATTTTTCTAGATTAATTAATGATTTCAGTGTGAAATGGAAACAACCCAAATATTTGAATTGAAAAATCAATATATAATCTTAGGAGTGCAGAAGTACCTTTTAAAGCATACCAAAAGCAAATGCAGTTTAAAAAACCATCAATAGTTTTTACATTTTTAGCCTTAATAGCCTAAGCAACATTTTTAGGCTTTGAGCACTGAGAAAAATATTTGCTGCAAACATATCAAATAGAAGGTTAAGATCCCTAATGTATGATGAGTTCTCAGAAATCAATGGCTAATAAATAAATGCACCAAAAGGAAAATGGCAAAAGACATGAGTGGGCATTGCTCAAAGAAGAAATATAGATGGTTAGCTTACATTTGACACAATGTTCACTCTTCCTACAGCAGAAAGAATTTAAAATTAAGGCAAGATTCATTTTTCTAGAGAGAAATTTGGTAATATTTATTACAAATATTTAGTATTTATTAAAATACTCCCTCTGCCACTGGAATTCTGACTGCAAGAGTGAGAATGAAGGTATAAGTGTATTCATCTGGGGATTTTTATGATCAAAATTAATAACATCTGGGTAGTTACAATCTGAATAGTTTTCCAACTTTAGTAGAATTGAGTTAAATTAATTATCTACTTTATGTAGCCATTAAAATCATTTTGTAAAAGAATATTAACATGAGCAAATGTTCAGGCTATGTTGTTTAAAGTCAAAACAGCAGATTTTGAAACTGTTCATTGTATGATCTTATTGCTATAAAAATATTATATATGTATAGAGAAGATGTGGAAGAACAAACAATAACATGTTAATAAAAACTATGCTCTGATGTGAGGATTAAAGTAATATTAAGCAGTTGGATTGCAAAGTTCCTGATGCCTGGCCCAGCAAAACCTGCTTCTGTCACCTTTAATTTGAATTGGTAATAGAATTTTGAGTCAGTGTTATCTTGTTGGCAGATATTGAATCAAGGACAAAACTTAGGCGGGACATTTAGCATGATAGATGGAAAGTGAATGACAAAATGATTTGTTAATGGAATGATTTGCAACCATTCTCTGTGGCTTAAAATGAGGACTTTGAAGCAAAGAGGAAAGTATCACAAATGTAGCTGGGCTGGTGGCATTCATGCTGGGATTTGGATCAGCTCCTTCAGTAGGTTTCTCAGGAATCTGTTTGCCCAAAGTCTTGAGCAGCCAACTGGGAAAGAGCATCTCAGGACAAGTCCATAGCAAAGCATCAGAGCGATTCTGATTCTGATTCTCTTATCATAGTGCCTGTCACTCACGTGGGTCCGCAATCCTCCAGGATTTCCTGAATCCTGAGTAGGGACCTGTTTCAGTTAAAAAACGAAAACCACTTTGGCAGACTACCAGGACTCAGCACGCTGCCTTGGTACCGTTCTTGTAGAAAGTAACTCCAAAGGAGAGAAAGGCATTCTGCCAACTGACTCAGCTTGCGCCTGGCAGGATTGCACCATCCTGTGCAGAAGCAGGGTGGCATCCAACCTCACTCCTCAAGTCGACCCTGTCCTGGTGCTGATGCCCTGACAGTTCCAAGCCAGCTGTGACCAACTTTTACTGGGCAGTGCTCAGGAGAGGGAAATGGGAGTCTGGAAAAGGCCCTGATGCTGGGAAAGATTGAAGGCAGGAGGAGAAGCTGATGACAGAGGATGGGATGGTTGGATGGCATCACCAACTCAATGGACACGGATTTGAGCAAACTCTGGGAGATGGTAACGGACAGGGAAGCCTGGCGTGCTACAGTCCGTGGGGTTGCAAAGAGTTGAAAATGACTGAGCAACTGAACAACAACACAATATTACTGAGCCCCAAAGTATGTTAATATGGAACAGGAATCTCTTTTTAATTCAGTGGTTTTTAAACTTTTCAACAGTAAGACACATTTTTGTGGATTAAATATTGTATGCAATCCAAAATGTAATATAGATAATGCAGAACTGATTGACATGGGAATGAGGAGGGGCTATAAACCCAGCTGCTTCATATCAGCCCCTCTCTAAGTTAAAGGTACTTCCTGGAACCACTAAGGCTGAAAACCACAGATAATATTCAACTTAGAGAGATGTGCCGTGACTTAGCCAAGATACATAGCAGCAGAGTGAAGGCTGAAATCCAGAGCTGTCAGTGCTTACCCGGGGTATTTTCCCATCACATCACTGTCTATACCCTCGTGCAGCACCTCTTCCCTCAAAACCCTCCACAAACACTAGGTGAAAGATGTGTTACCTTACCTTACTGTGGTCAACATTTTGCAGTATCTACACATATCAACCCTGAACATTCACTGGAAGGACTGATGCTAAAGCTGAAGCTCCAACACTTTGGCCACGTGATGCGAAGAGCCAGCTCATTGGACCCTGATGCTGGGCAAGATTGAGGGCTGGGGGAGAAGGGGGCGGCAGAGGATGGGATGGTTGGATGGCATCACCGATTCAACGGACATGAGTTTGAGCAAGCTCTGGTAGATGGTGAAGGACAGGGAAGCCTGGCGTGCTGCAGTCCATGGGGTCGCAAAAAGTTGGATACAGTTGAGCAACTGAACAACAACAACACAAATCAAACATCACACAGTACACCATAAACTTACATAATGTTATATGTCAATTTCATCTCAATAAAGCTAAGGGGAAAATCAGAACAGAAAAAAAGAAAGAAAAAATGTTCATGGCGCTGCTTTTAGAAAAACAGGCTGAGTCCTGAGGGTAGAAATGGAGAGGAACGGAGTAGGTAGGAAGGTCCCGGGGAAACACGACATGCTACAAAATCTCCATGGAAAAGCCTCGTGGTGTTTTGACACACCTGCCCCCGAGCCACTTGACAATACAGCCTAAACCTCCTTTGGGCTGTGTTTCCTGGAAGCCCTGGGAGGGCCATGACCCCAGAGGGTTCTCAGCAGGCATCCCCTCCCGCTGCCGCCCTTCAATGTGGCTTGAATCTGCCGGCCTTCCAAGGTCACGGTGGGTTCTCTGAGGGAGGCTTTGATTTTACATGTAAGGGAATTCCCACTGGCTGATTAAATATTTTTATATTTTATCACTTTCCTGCAGCTAGCCGCTTTTGGCATGCAAGGTATTTTTGTGAATGTTATAAGTAAATATTATGGGGTCAGTCACAGAGATGAACATGGACCCGCAAGCCTGGGGCTGGAAGATATTAGGCTCCACTGGGAGGAAAAAAAAAAGTGGGAATAGAAAAAGTAAAACATCAAGGACTTGAAAATACTTGTCAAAGCTTTGCAACTCCGCACACGGTGCTTCCAACTTCCAAAGTTGATAAAATTAGACCAATAAAAGGAAATTGATTTGAAGCAATATGTCTAGATATCCAAGGAGTTTAAGTGCTTTTACTTGGACTGTGGGGCATTTACTAGGAGGAGAGTAAGTAAGGTTACACTTTCACATTAATGGCCATCACTTTTGTCCTCCAGACTCTTTCATGAAGCATGGCAGACAGATTCCTAAGATGCCAACTCACTACTCAGGGTTTCCAGGAGTCATGATGCCACTTTTGGTCCAAATGTCCCTTTGAAAGATACCCCTCAAAGTAAATAAACTATGGGCTATGGTGATGTCAGTCTCCACCGCCCTTCTGAGTAGTGAAGTCTCAGTAAGCTACTCAGAAGCTGAGGTCAGGAAAATCCTCCATAACATGGGGTGATTCACTGCATAAGAAACTTACTTCTTCCTGGGAAACCACTAAACCTCAGCCATGGCTGGAAATCCAGGAGAATCTGTGCCGCGTGAACTGGTCAGCAGTTCCAAAGTGACATATGCCTCCAGACCCCTAAAGCATCTTTTTCACTTTTCTGTCAGCTTTCGTAATCCTTGGCACTGGCCAGAATGAATGGGGGTCAATCAAAAGATGAAGAAGATGTGGTACATGTATATACAATGGAATATTACTCAGTCATTAAAAAGAGTGAAATCCTGCCATTTGCAGCAATATGGATGGACCTGGAGAGTGTCACACCGAGTGAAGTAAGTCAGGTAGAGAAGGAGAAATATCCTGTGACGTCCCTTATATGCAGAATCGGAAAAGACATGATACAGATGAACTTATTTGCAAAACAGAAAAAGACTTACAGACTTAGAAGACGAACTTATGGTTGCCAGGGGGAAGGAATGGGGGAGGCAGGGATAGTTAGAGAGTTTGGGATGGACATGCTCACACTGCTGTATTTAAAATGGATAACCAGTAAGGACCTACTGTATAGTGCAAGGAACTCTGCTCACTGTTATGTGGCAGCCTGGATGGGAAGAGAGTTTGGTAGAGAATCAGTTCAGTTCAGTTCAGTTGCTCAGTCATGTCCGACTCTTTGCGACCCCATGAATTGCAGCACGCCAGGCCTCCCTGTCCATCACCAACTCCCGGAGTTCACTCAGACTCACGCCCATCTAGTCAGTGATGCCATCCAGCCATCTCATCCTCGGTCGTCCCTTTCTCCTCCTGCCCCCAATCCCTTCCAGGATCAGAGTCTTTTCCAGTGAGTCAGCTCTTCACATGAGGTGGCCAAAGTACTGGAGCTTCAGCTTTAGCATCATTCCTTCCAAAGAAATCCCAGGGCTGATCTTCAGAATGGACTGGTTGGATCTCCTTTCAGTCCAAGGGACTCTCAAGAGTCTTCTCCAACTATGTGTATATGTATGGCTGAGTCCCTTTGCCATTCACCTGGAACTATTACAACATTGTCAATTGGTTATACTTCAGCATGAAATAGAAAGTTTAGTGGAAAACAAGAATAAATGAGGGTCAGAATGAATGTAGAGCAGGTGGGTGCTCAACAGATACATCTGACTTGCTTTGTTGATCTCTTTTTGCTCTCTTAGGCTCACTTCACCTACTCCCCCAGCGGTTTGCTATTTGCCCCATGCTCCCTTGAGTCTAAACTTATCTGAGTCCAAATCATTTCACAATTTTTCTAATTAGCTCCAGTGCATTTATTCAACACACCCATAAATTTTCTTCCCTTTCAAGGTGCTTTCAACACTGCTTGCCGTCATCTCCAAATTTAACAGCCTAGCCTAAACCCAGATAATTAAGAAAGTCTTAGTGTCAGGTATGGAGCTGACAGTCAATAAATATATTGGCAGGAAGGAAGAAAAGAAAAGAGGGAGGGACGGAGGGAAGGACGAAGAGAGGGAGGAATCGCCCTGGACCAGCGCCCACATTCCTTCAGGGTGATTCTGAAACACCTGGAGAACATCCTGACTGAAGGGTGGGATCCGGTCCAGCCTAGGTAAGCATCCTCCTCCGGTGCACTGGAGATAAGATGACAGCAAGGGCATGGTGCGAAGGAAAGTGCTGGAAGGTCAGATAGAGTGTGAACAGGGCTGAGCAGCTAGGGGGATGGTGCTGGCATGCAGACCCAGGTCCAGCAGCAAGCTCCTGTCATGTCCCCCAGCATCAGTCTCTGCAGTTCTCAGCATCCTTCACAAACCCTGTTTGAGAAATATGGGAGTCAGATTAAGACATCCCTTTGAGTGGACCTAATGGAATGAAGACCTTTCTGGAGCCCAGGTATGACTGTTATTGTTCAGACGCTACATTGTTTCTGACTCTTTGCAACCCCATGGACTACAGCATGCCAGTCTCCTCTGTTCTCCACCATCTCCCAGAGTTTGCTCAAGTTCAAGTCCATCGAGGTGGTCACGCCATCCAGTCATCTCATCCTCTGCGCCCTCTTCTCTTGTGCTCAGTCTTCCCCAGCATCAGGGTCTTTTCCAGTGAGTCAGCTCTTCTCATCAAGTGGCCAAAGTACTGGAGCTTTGGCATCAGTCTTTCCAATGAGTATCAGGTATGATGGTGTCCTCTATTTCCTGCTTGCCTACCTGGCCTATCTCTGGAACTTCAGAAAGACAGCACACGGTACTGGAGCCAGTCTCTGCCTGCATGGCTGAAAGATGCTCTCACAGCCCCGCCCACCTTCCCACCGCTGCTGGCCGACTTCACCCCACCTTGAGAGCTGGCACACAGTGGAATATTAGTCAGCCATAAACAGGAATGAATTTGAGTCAGTTCTAATGAGATGGATGAACCTAGAGCCTATCATACAAAGTGAAGTAAGTCAGAAAGAGAAAAACAAATATTATATATTAACACACACACACACACATATATAGAATCTAGAAAAATGGTACTGATGAACCTTTTTTCATCGGGAGAAGGAAAGGGTAGGAAGAACTGAGAAAGTATCATTGACATATATACACTATCATGTGTAAAACAGACAACTAGTAGGAAGCTGCTATATAACACAGGGAACCTAGCCTGGCATCTTGTGACAACCTGGAGAGGTGGGATGGAAGGAGACAGGGAGGCTCAAAAGGGAGGAGATATATATATTATTATGACTTGTTTGCATTGCTGTATTACAGACATCAGCACATTGTAAAGCAATTGTGAATCTGCTCCAATTAAAAAATAAATTAAAAAAAAGAGAGAGAATCACAGAAGGGGATTCTCGGCCTTCTAGAAGCTGCCCTAGAAGGTTGTCCTTTTTTGTTTTCTCTGATTGGAACCTAACTGACCATCTGGGCTTAGGTCATCCTTGGAGAAGAAGGCCTGATGGGATTTCAGAAAAGGATCTTCTGAAAATGTGTGAGGAGACAGACCTTTTTTCAGTTCCAGGAAATGAGACTTTATTTATATCCCAGGTAAAATTTTCAAGGTCAGAAAGTAGCTAGGGAGGGAAAAGAGGGGAAAACAGTAATTTTTTAAAGACTTGGCAAATCATGGCAAATTAAAGGCAAGATTTACTGTCTAAATATGCAATGTAGAGCTTTGATGATTATAGTAATATTGAATGAAATGAAATACTAAGTGCCAAACAGTGCTAAACTCTCATCTCACTGTTTATAGGTAGCCTAAAAATTAAGTTTCTTTTATGTCTCCATTTTACAGATGAGCAAACTGAGGCTGGCCAAAGGGAAGCAAAGTGCTTAAGGGCACACGGCTGGCAGATGGTAGAACTTGAATTGCTAAATTTGTGTTTCTAGTTGATACCTGCACTTGGGCCACATGTTGTTGTTTAATCACTAAGTTGTGCCCGACTCTTTGCGACTCCATGGACTCTAGCCTGCTAGGCTCCTCTCTCCATGGAATTTTCCACCATGTATACACACACAAACTGAGCAAATCCTGTGGAATAAATCCAGTTCCAAGATTAAAACTGACAGTTACCTTCTTCCCCAGGTTCAAAAGCGTTTTCACTACTTGAACCTACTGTTGCCAACGTCTGGGGCAAGTTTGCTAAATTGTTCCACCTGGTAAACTGGCAGGACCTCTGTCCCCATGTTCTGGGTCCACCCTAGAGCCCATGGTGCAGGCGCATGCATACTCATAAGGGTTTACTCTTTCTGGCGGGTCTGGAACCCTGGACCAAATACTCCTGTTCCTCTTGACTGACTTTATAGTGCAACTCAAGTTTCTTGGTTTTCTCTTTCCTCCCAAAGATGCTACAGTGTCTTCTGTCCCACTGCTTCCAACCTAAGCCCTGTTTCTCTGATAGAGTAAATCTTGATAGTGGAAGGGCTTCCCTGGTGTGGAATTATTGAGCTATCTTCCAACTGGGGTCCACTCTGCTTTTTTGCAGCTTCCCAGGTGGCTCAGTGATAAAGAATCGGCTTGCCAGTGAGGGAGACTTAGGTTTGATCCCTGGATTGGGAAGATCCTATGGAGAAGGAATTGGCAACCCACTCAAGTATCCTTGCCTGGGAAATCTCATGGACAGAGGAGCCTAGTGGGCTACAATCCACAGGGCCTCAAAAGAACTGGACACGACTTATCGACTAAAAACAACTGCTTTTTTTGCATTTGTGCAGGGAGCTCTTGAAAGGAAGTTTAGGTTTTGTTCAGCAGTTTTTCTTGACATGCTCTGCTTATTTCTGGCCTCGGTGCAGACAAGATTGCATTGAAAACTCTAGCCATGGATCACACTGTAGCTAACTAATGGTCCTTCAATATGTGAAGGCTGTTCTCAGGAGCTCAATCACACCCCTTCTACGGCTTCTAGAAAAGTCTTACTGAAAGAGAGATACATTTCCTAAATTCTAGCAATTGCCATGTCTTAATGGAAGTAATTGGAATGCACAGTTTGTTCCTATGTTGGAAGTTAAGGAGAAACCAACGTCCCCCATAGCAACAGTATTATCTGTCCTAGCCCACTGCTCCTACTTTCAAAATATGTTGAAACAGTAATCACAATAAAGCTATTTCAAATATGCCAAATCTAAAAAATCTGCACTCCCAGACTCCACTATTGTGACTATGTTTCTGGTTGATAGCCTATAATCTTATCACTGTTGACCACACATCCACATACCGTCCAGGGTTATTTATGAAGATAAATCCTGTGCTGAGATCAAAATCAACAGTCATTCTTTTTGCTGTGTCTAAATTTATTGTGCTGCTTAGAAATGATTTTGAAAATATTTTCCAGTGGGTTTATTTGTTTTCAAAAGATTTTTGGTAAAGAAATCACTCTGAACAAAATGTGGCTCTTGGGTTGTCTACTACCAGCTACCACATATTTGGAACATCTTGAATTATTATCCAGAAACAAGAAAATTCCATTTTAGGATCATCTGCACCCTTGGCTACTGGGTTTTAATGTTTTCAGAGTTTTTCTGTCAAAAAATATAACTCCAGTTATTAATTTCTGGCTCATTTAGAGCATGGGTTTATGAGCTAATTGAGCTGTGTGTTATCCATACTTTCCGAGCTTTGATTTCCTCATCTCTATAAAGAATAATATGCACTTTATAGAAGTATCATGAAATTTCAGTGACATAATCCAGGCAAAATAATGGTTTCCCATCACAGTAAATGCTCAGTAAAATAGCATCTAAAGAGTAAAGTTTAAAATTAATAATTGAAGGACTTCCCTGGCGGTCCAGTGGTTCAGACTCTGTGCTTCCATATAGGGGGTACGGGTTCAATCCTGGTGAGGGAACTAAGATTCCACAGCCCTCACTGCACAGCCAAAAAAATGAAATGATATAAATAATTGGGATACAAAATTTGTGCTCATCTTCTAAGCCTGCGTGCTTAGGGAGACAGTGCTCTTCTTCGACCTCCAACCTCCCCCAGCTTTTTGCCTAGTTCTGACACAGGGCTGTCTCTCAGAGGGTATTAATGGAATGAAATTCACCTATAAACCTTCTTGCCATGGTCTCCACTGCACTGATAATTAGATGTCTATGGTTGTCTATATTCAGAATTGATTTATTTTTAAAATGCATTAAACATTTTTAATCTCTGATCTTAAAGATACTGTTTTTGTTTCACTCTTCTCTTTAAGAAATGGACATTCTGAAATTCTAATGCAAATTCAGTAAAATGCTGTTAAGAAGGCTTCCACCTAAAAAGCAGCAGCAGACAGATGATGTAATTGGCTTTTCCAAGGAGAGGTAAAAAGGAGACAACTTGGGAGAATAGCAGGAATTTGTTATTTGCTTTAGGGGCTTGTCTCAGAAACAATCAGCTACAGTCTGGAGTGCTGACCTACAACTAAGGAAAAATTTGACCTCACATAAAAATGCACTGGACACTCTACTGTGAGAAGACCAATGTCATCAGGGCCATTGTGTGCAGGAAGCAATTCAAAACAAGAGCTTGAACATACAGCTTTTATTCTATAAGGAATATATTTCCCAACTTTTCTTCTAATAGACTTTTTTACTCTTTAAGTATCTTCCAAGAAATGTATGGGCCAATGCTCTAATTTACAAATATTTCTCATGCTACTGCAATATTCGAAACATATTTGGCTCAGATTTAAGTTTAGGTGTGTGTGTCTTCAAAGAGAATTTTATTTTCTATGATTGTATCAATATTCGTGTAACAAGTATTGCAAACACCCATTGTGTGCTATGAGCAGTGCAAAAGACTAAAGGCATGGCACGAAAGAGTAGGAGGAAAAGGTGTTAGAATGGAAGATGGGGGCCATATTACGTAATGCTCTGCTTTTGAGTTTGGAATGTATTTTATCCTCCAGGACAAGGTTGGAAAATATACTCGCCTACCTTGAATGAAAAGCAATGTAAGGAGGGGCTACCTGGAGAGCTGTGATGAAAATGGGTCTATGACTGAAAGCTGCTTTCATTGTAAATCATGCCACGGGAGGTGGGAGTGGGGGTGACTGTGCTGAGTATTTGTCATTCTCTGTCTTGGGGCCAAAGGCAGCCACTGGAGGGTTTGGCAAAGGAAATGGATCTTGTCAGGACTCTGCTCAAGAAGACTCAACAGTGAGGGAGATGAATTGAGAAGGAGCATTAACATATTGGATCTCACTCCATAGGTCACGCTTTTCTGGACACAGGAGACCTTAACTGTCTCCCTGGCTACTCACCTTCTCAATTTGGGGGAAGACAGGTTACTGTGGGACAAGTCACCATGTTAGAGGAGTGCTGCTCGTCTCTGCTTGCCTGTGAATGGAAGGCGATCTCCACTCGCTCATCTTGAGGCATTGAGACACGCGTCTGTTCACCTCTCAAATTACACGACCAAGGCTGTACGTTTGGGAAGAGACGTCCTCTGAACCCTGAGCTGAGCAGCCTCCTGATAAACTATGACACATTCATCTAGGAAAGTGAGTTCCTATCTCTTGACCCAAAGAAGCCGCTCAGAATCTGCTGGTATCTGAGCCCATTTCACCAAAACGAGAAGCATTTCTCAGAAAGAGAAATAGCAGCCAACAGTGCGGTGTGTGAGAGTTCCAGCAGGAAACAGATGGCACTCTCAAATGAAGTGAGGAGTGTTAATAAAAGAGTGATTTACAAGAATGTGGAAAGATTTAGGGACTTGCACAGGGGATGTTGAAGGGCCTTGGGGCTAAAACAGCAGAAGGTGATGGTAATTGGTGAGCTCTTTGTTACTGCCAGGTCTTCAGGAAACCGTGCCAGTTGCAGATCTCAGGGCAGGTAGTTCTAGGGAGTAGGTCACTGGAGAAGAGCCGTGACATTTGATGGAAAGATGTGGCCGACACAGCAGGAGAATCAAATGCACAGCGGCCCTCTCCTCCCGCCGGGGATGAGAATCCGCTGATGTGAGCTGTACGGACCAACCTGCAGGGCACAGGCTAGGATGGAGAAGGGAGGGGTGTGGGTCTGGAAGGCAAACAAAGGAGAACCAGCTCAGTGCAGTTTGTGGTATGTGATAAATTCACATAAAATAATAACAATATATATGTAATATTGTTATTATTTTATGTGAGTATATGGGCTTTCCTGGTGGCTCAGCTGGTAAAGAATCTGCCTGCAATGCGGAAGATCTGGGTTCAATCCTTGGGTTGGGAAGATCTCCTGGAGAAGGAAAAGGCTACCAATTCCGGTATTCTGACCTGGAGAATTCCATGGACTGTATAGTCCGTGGGGTCGCAAAGAGTCAGACACAACTGAGCAATTTTTACTTCATATATATATATATATATGGAATCTGGAAAAATGGTACAGAGGAACCTATTTTCAGGGCAAGGATAGAAATCCGAGTGTGGAGAACGGACCTGTGGGACATGGTGGGGGAAGCGGGGGAGGAAGGGGGCCAATGTGGGAGAGTGGCGTCGACACACGTACACTGCCTTGTGTGAAACAGCTAGTGGGAGGCTGCTGTGTGACACAGGGGGCTCAGCTGGATGCTCTGTGATGACCTGAAGGGGTGGGATGGGAGGGAGGGGTGGTATGTATACATAGAGCCGATCCACTTTGCTGTTAGCAGAAACTAACATGGCCTCGTAAAGCAATTAGACTCCAATAAAAAAAGTAAAAATGATAGGGCATCCACAAAATGATGGGCTAGGAAGCCCTATGCTCCATGTTCCTCCGTAAAGTCATCAACGAAGGGTGAAAGAAACAAACAAGCCTACTTGCCTGTGTGGAAATAGTCTGGTCTTGAGTGTGGCAACTCCATTCCCACTTCTGTCTCTAAACTAGAGGGAGAGGACAGACCTTATTTACAAATTATTGTATACATCTGATCTGATCTGGCTGGGGCCACCTGAACATCTCTCTGACTCTTTCTATCATAACTCAAAACACATAGCAGTAAAGCTGTAGGCTGTGCTCACACAAGCTACAAGGAGGTCACACAACTTACACACCACACAAACCTGGGGCAACAGATGCTCACTGAAGATGTACGATAAAGTGCCGAAGGCTCAGAGGAGAAAGTGGGATGAGGCTCTTTGGGAAATGAGGAGATTCCATTGCTTGGAGAATCCCAATAGCCAGAGGAGACTGGAGTGCTACTGTCCGTGGGATCTCAAAGAGTCAGCCATGACTGAGTGACTAAGCACCGCACAAAAATATCAGTTCATCAAGAAGATGTAATAGTTATACACATATATGCACAAAACATCAGAGCTCCAAAATATATCAAGCACACATTGAAAGAATTGAGGAGAGAAATAGACACCTCTATGACAATGGTAGGAGACTTCAATACTCCACCTGCCGATAAGGAATAGAACAACCAGACAAAAGATCAGTAAGGTTGCAGTGTACTTGAATAAAACTGTAGACCGGTTAAAGCTATCAGGCATATACGAGACACTCCACCCAACAACAGCAGAAAACAAATTTTTCTCAATTGAACATGGAACATTCTTTAGGACAGAGTATATGTTAGACCACAAAATAGAACTCTTTTATTTTAAAAGATTAAAACCATCAGTTCAGTTCAGTTCAGTTGCTCAGTCGTGCCCGACTCTTTGCGACCCCATGGACTGCAGCATGCCAGGCCTCCCTGTCCATCATCAACTCCCAGAGCTTGCTCTAACTCATGTCCATCAAGTCTGTGCTGCCATCCAACCATCTCATCCTCTGTCGTCCTCTTCTTCTCCTTCCCTCAATCTTTCCCAGCATCAGGGTCTTTTCCAATGAGTTAGCTCTTCACATCAGTTGGCCAAAGTATTGGAGTTTCAGCCTCAGCATCAGTTCTTTAATCCCAGCATCAGATTACAATCATATGAAGTTTCTATTCAGGTCATAATGGAATGAAGCTAGAAATCAATAACAGAAGGAAAACTGGAAAATCCACAAATATGTGCAAACTAAACAACATATGCTTAAATAAGCAATGGATCAAAGAAGACATCACAAAGGAGATTAGAAAATATCTTGAGACAAATAGAAAACAAAAAACATACCAAAATGTATGAGATGCTGGAAAGTAGTGCTCAGAGGGAAATTTATAGCAATACATGTTTACATGAAAAAAAGAAATCTCAAATCAATAGCCTAGCTCACTCTTTAAGGAACTAGAAAAAGAAAAGCCAACTAAAACTAGCGAAAGGAAGGAAATAATAAAAATCAGAGCAGAGATAAACAAAGTAGAGAATGGAAAAATAATAGAGAAAAACCAATGAAACCAAAATTTGATTCTTTGAAAAGATCAACAAGATTTACAAATCTGTACATAGACTGACTAAGAAAAAAGATTCAAATAACTAACATCAGAAATCAAGTCGGGCATTATGACTGATTAAACAGAAGTAAAAGCTGTAAAAGAATGTTAGGAACATTTGTATGCCAACAAATTGGATAACCTAAGTGAAATGAACATCTATCAAAACTGAAAACTGAACCATGAATAAATAGAAAATATAAGTGGATTTACAGCTAGTGTGAAGACTAATCAGTAATCAAAACCTCCCAACAGAGAAAAGTCATGGGCCACAAGGCTTCACTGGAGAATTCGACCAAATATTTAAATGAAAATTAATAGAGTTCAACCCTTCCAAAAAATTGAAGAAGTGAGAACATTTCCTAATTCAGACAATGAAGCCAGAATTATCCTGAGAGCAAACCTAGCAAAGATGCCATAGCAAAATGCTAGCAAGCTGAATTCAACAGCATATTAAAAAGATCATACACCATGGCCAACTGGGATTGATTTTTTGAATGCAAAGAGAATTCAGTATACAAAAATTAACCCATATAACACACCACATTCACAGAATGAAGGAGAAACCCCTGATGATCATCTCAACTGATGCAGAAAAAAGTATTTGACAAAACAGCAATTATGACTTCCCTTTATGATGTGCTTTGTGCCAAGCAGTTCAATTAGGCATTTGACAGAGACTTTCAAATCCTCAAGGCAACACCTTAAAATATGTAATATTATACTACCACATCCTTCTTACATATGAAGCAACTGAGGCTCGGTCTTCAAAAACTGAAGTGTTGTGTTTTAATATAATTTAATTTGTATATAAGTCATATATAGTGAGGAGTAGTATCAGTATGTATGTTCTAGATTTTCACATTACTGTGTATTGTGGCTTTTGCTTCTCTCTTTTGTATGCTTTATCCAATCATATTAACAAGGGACTTTGGGGTTGGGATGAAGCATAGGAGGATGATGAGATCAAATGTCCTTGGCCCAGGTGGGATCTCCCCAGTTTCCTAGCTGTCGAAAGCTGCTGTTGTGTGAAGGAGAATAAAAATGAAGGTACCAAGAACTGATTTGAGAGTCACTATCCAACTGATAGATGCAAAAATTAACCCATATGATAGAGTCTCTTCCAGGTGGCTCAGTGATAAAGAATCTGCCTACCAGTGTGGGAGACATAGGTCTTATCCCTGTGTGGGAAGATCCCCTGGAGAAAGGAATGGCTACCCACTCCAGTATTCTTGTCTGGGAAATCCCATGGACAGAGGAGCTTGGCAGACTACAGTCCATGGGGTTGCAAAAGAGTCAAACACAAATTGGCTGAACAACAACAACCACCACCCAACTGATGGATTTAATAAAATGGCCTGTGGTGTCTTGACCCCTGTCTTCATCCCTACTGATAACAAAGGGCTGAGTCTGATCACACATTAACTTTCATTGCTGAAATGGGGGTCTGGCCCATCTCACTCCCCAGTTGACTCTGGACTCCTGAATGATGTTTTCACTTTCCACACTCTCCCCAGGGGAAGAAGGGTTCATGTGGACCAGAAGCCCAATAATGGAGCAGCCCCCACAGTGACAGCAGAAACAGCAGAAAACAAAAAGGAAGTTAACATATTGAGAAAGCTGGAATCAATTTGATTTTGACTCAGAGTCATACTCTGTCTCTCTAGAAAAAAAATAAAATTCTCTGTAAAAGTTTGGTGCCAGCTCACTGTACTTGAGTTATAAATAAAAGTCAGAATTAGAGCTTCCAATTTTTTAATGAGTTTTAATAGGTATATTGTTTAGTTTCCTGACAAACTGATGAAATGCAGACCTGCTACACTGCAAAAAAAAAAAAAAATGCCTGTGACATTTGTTTACTTGAACTATTACAAGAAAAGAGATTATATCTTTTTTATAGTGAAACCCCAATGTCTGCTTCTGCTGACTCCTGAATTTGAACATTTTCAACTTTAAAAATCGCTTTCTAACTATTACCTTGCTTTAGCACCACAACTAAAGCAAGGTGTACATGTCAGGTCAAGTTATCTTGCTCTATAGATGGCATTTTCAGTGTGTGCATGCTAAGTCACTTCAGTCATGTCTGACTCTTTGCAACCCTGTGAACTGTAGCCTGTCAGGCTCGTCTGTCCACGGGATTCTCCAGGCAAAAATACTGGAGTGGGTTGCCATGTCCTCCTCGAAGGGATCTTGCCCTCCCAGGGACTGAGCCCTCATCTCTTATGTCTCCTGCATTGGCAGGTGGGTTCTTTACTACTAGCACTCCCTGGGGAGACTAGAAAGTAGAAGAGCATCTGAGGGCCCAGTTTTTGTGGATGAGTATTTTGGGTATTTGCCTCACCTGAAAGCCTGGGTTTTTCTCAGACTTAGAGACTGGAAATTTCTGGGAGGAGTTGCAGCTACGTGGACTCCTTTTCCTGGAGTTATCCACAGAGGTAACACCATGTTGTGTTGTTTCCATTGTTTGCGTTCTGCTATTTGATAGTGTTTACAAGCTCCCTTGCCTACCACTGGCTGTGCGTGTAGACTGGTAACCATAGGAAAAGCACTTAATGTTTATCAGGCAACGAAAGCACTTCATGCTGTGGGTGATGGGGATGATGGCTGCTCTAAAAAGCTATATGATGCTACAATATGGAGTGTTATGCTAGTTGAGGGCAGGAGGAGAAGGGGGCAACAGAGAATGAGATGGTTGGATGGCATCATGGAATCAATAGACGTGAGTTTGAGCGAATTCCCGGAGCTGGTAAAGGACAGGAAAACCTGGCGTGCTGCAGTCCACGGGGTCGCAAAGAGCAGGATGCGATTTAGCGACTGAACAACAGCAATGCCGGTTTCATCCTTCCAACACAAGTTGTCTTAGAATGAACCTGGTCTGTTAAAGGGAAAACCTTCCTCCCTTAAGAAAATGGAAGTTAATAAAAGAAGAAAAAAAATCCCCTTAATTTCCACTTCACACCAGGTCAGGTGACTTTTGTTATCTTCTCTAGGTTGAAGCCTTTAACCACGGGAAATAGAGTGGCATTAAGCAAGAATTTTCCTATCACTGAGAAAATCTGCTTATTAAGTTTGCCAGAAGCTGCCTACCTTCCAGCCAAAATGACAGACTGGCGAATCCCATGCCAGTGGGTGTGGGCGGCTTATTGGGCTCTCATCCCTGAAGGCAGGGGATACAAGTAGGTCACAGAGCAAGGAATTGGTGGCTTCCTTTCAGTCTAGCCTTTCCAATTTGGGTTTTTAAGAAAACCTCTAGAATGGAGGCTTGAAGGCAAGTTAGCAGGTACGGGATACCTGGAGGCCAGGGAACCCTGATCATGAACAAGGATTAGGAGGAGAAAACCCACCCAGGGTAATTAGAGCCCGTGGTATCATCCCCTTCCCACCAAAATATTTATTAAACCCTGAAATCAAAGCCTGGCAAATCCCCAAAGATCAACTCCACCCACTGGGGTTTGCCAAAATCAGTCCCATCCTCTTGGGGCTTAGGAGATGGGGTCCTTGCCCTCTGCCTGTCTACACTTCTGAATTCTGACCATTAGCCAACTCTGCTGTCAGGACTAACTTTTGTTCAAGTGCGAATCCAGAAGTATCACCCCTTTATTCTCTATTTCCCCTTCCTTAACCCACTGCAACACTCCTCTGTCAAAGAAAACCTTTGTAGAGTTACCGGACACAAAGCGCGATATCAGAGCTGTCAGGCTGTAACCTGCGTTCATTAGAATAGACATGGAATGTGGCCTTTGGCTTGTATAATCGTTGGGTCTAAAAACAGCAGAGACACCCCTTACCGTCCTGGTGACACACAGACTCGTGAGGAATGAATAATCTCATTGGCAGTCATTTGCGGGGGTAAGCAATAGAGAACAGTGAGTAAAAGCTGATCCCAAAATAAAAAAGTGAGTATTACGTACTTCAGAAGATGTTTTCATTGTACACTGGGGTCTTCATTACTTGATCAATTCTTCTGCTCTTTTCTCCTTTATTTCTAAAGCCTGAGTTTGCCCCCGTTCACATCTTCTATTGAACAGGCTGCTGTGCAGGGGACAGTCACACTGTCTGGAGCTCTCTTTAAGGGGTCTGACTGCCAGGCGAGAAGATGAACACAGTCTCAGCATCAGTATGTCCAGGCCTCTGAAGGTGGAAGACTAGTGAGCCCACATCCATCTGGTAAAGACACTTCCCTACGGTTTACAATGATAAATCCACTTGCACCACGGGATTTAGATTCTCAGGTGACTTTAGGCAGTCATTTCTCCTTTGCACATGTAGGATACTCTTGTCAACAGTTTGCTCATTTGCAAAAAACAGTAAAATAAAAGCAAGAATCATTCAGTTGGCCTGAACAACAAAGAACATAGCTTGACATCTTTTCCTACCTACTACCAATATGTCCCCCCCGCACTTCTAGACTGCACGTACAAACACTGATGTGAGGGCCAGTGTCTTGGATTTCAGAACTAGAGTGTTTTGATGATAACAGTGCTTGGAGCCGTGGGGTGCCAATTAAAGGTTAAGGAGCATGAGTAGACAGGCCTGTTAGTGTCTTTGAAGAAGGGCCGCCTTATGTAACACAAGGCCGAGGATGAGATCTCTGAACCTCCCGATTTCTCTCTCCAACCTTCCAGATGCGGCCGGTATTGCTGCAAGTTATCTGGAGCTGGGCATGTCTCAGGGAGGAAGCTCAACTATGTCATGGAATCAAGGATGCTCAAAGCTGGCTCTAGGTCACAGAGGCTGATTTCCCTATTTCATAGTCTAAAGCCTGTGTGATTTACCTGTAGTTGTGTCCAGGAGTATTTGCAAGGACTCTGTGCTTTGCGAATCATTTTCATGTGCATCGTGTTATGTTTTTCCCTTCAAATTTGAAGTCCAGATAAGCATCCATTTTGCAGAAACTTAGAAATGGTAAGTGGTTAGTTCCAAATCATGACACTGTAAGTCATGGGGCTGAGACTGGGGCTCAGTTTTACACATTCTGGGTTTTTGTCACCCGATCACGCCACGCTGTCTGCAGCTAGAGCGCACACCGTCCAGCCAACATTTACTGTGCGTTTTCTAGGAGCAGGGTGTAATACACAGCTCTGTAATCTATGTTCCTGCTGCATCTGAACTATTAATAAGATGATGCTACATAATTGGAATAAACTTTATCTCTTGGTCATTTTTATCCCATTAGAGAAATAAATACAAGGACTTTTTCTTTCCTTTCTTTTTTGATCATTACTTTCCTGTGAAGGTAAGGAATCTCATTTTGGCTCCCTTCATGAAAGTGGTTCCAACATACCTAACAAAGACAATCATAGCATCTCCTGGGGAAGTACCTAATCCAACTTTGTCATGTTTGGAGATGAGAAAATTAACGCCAGAAACTTTAAGCAAATTTTCCAAGGCCACACAGTTAGCTAGCTGCTGAGCCAGGACTGAAAACCAAAATGCCTGATTTATTTCTCCTAGAAAATACATTTTAGTTTATTTCCCCTAGAAAATAAATTTTAGTTTATTTCTCCTAGAAACTGAATTCTTTTCAGCCAAATGTAGCTTGACTGTTTCATATTAATACTTCTTTTTCCAAAGCAGCTTTTACAAAGGGATGGTATAAACAGGGACACTTTCAGGTTTCAGGTTATATCTATCTATCTATCTAAAATTTATACCCCTGATACAAGCACACAGGAAGATTAGCTTTAATTAAGCACATTAATTTGAAAAAAAGATGAGGAAAATCAAGGAGCATATCAGTTCTCATTTTTATTTGTCCTTCGTAACCAAAACCATGTGAGAAACTAGAAAAGAACCAAGAGCCTGACGTGTTTGCCAAAGACGAAGAAAGGACAGCAGAGAAAGAAAACCAAGGGACGAGTGGAGCGGAGATCTCAGCACAGGGTCCCGCTTCCAGCTCTTCATCAGATAAGAATGTTTTGCTCACTTTGGGCCACTTCACGCTACACAGGAAAGCCTGTAGCTGAACTCTCAGCCCACCGCTTCCTGTGGGGGCCAGAGGAGCAGGTTCAGCCCTGCCATTCCTCTGACAGACACACTTCTAAGTCCGAAGAAGCACCTCGCACCTCATCCTGCCCTTAGATGGGAGGGTCCACTCCCGGACAGTCGTCAGGAAATGACTGTCCATTTCTCAGGTGTCTCTTTCCCTTTCTTGTGTGTGTGTGTATATGTGTGTGTGTTCGTGTGTGTACATGTGTGTGCGTGTGTGTACATGTGTGTGTATGTTCTTCTGGCTCACAGCACTCCAATTAACCACCATTCATGAAAATGAATTCTTTGCAGCTGTAAGTTTCCTTTTTCCATGACAACCCCTGCAACGTTAGAAACAGGAAAGGGCTTTTGAATCAATCATTCCACCTCTCTGTTACCAGAGTCCCTCTTCAATAAGGCTCGTGAACTTCGGGCCGCATGGAGAAGAGAGACATGTACTGTTTCTATATAATACCCCCCACAGGAAAGAAAAAATTCCCTGCAAGGCTGCCTGTTGAGACTCCCATTTTGGATTTTCATTCTTAGATCAACTTCTCCTGAGACCAAATGGCAAAAACCCATCAGTAATATGAAAGCAAATGTGTTAGTCACTCAGTCATGCCAGACTCTTTGTGACCCCATGGACTGTAGCCTGCCAGTCTCCTCTGCCCATGGAATTCTCCAGGCAAGAATACTGGAGTGGGTTGCCATTTCCTTCTCCAGGGGATCTTCTCTTCCCGACCCAGGGATTGGAACCCAGATCTTCTGCATTGCAAGCAGATTCTTTACTGTCTGAGCCACCAGGGGGATCAATAATATGGGCTCATATAATTGGTTTGAAAGCAACAGTGCAGTGAACATGTTTGTCCATGATCAGCTGCAAACTTCTCCCCAGCAGTCCTTTGCCCTCCTTTTCTTTTTTCCTGCCCACCCCGCATTACAGTACTCCTATGGCACCTTCCTCCAGCAACTGGTAAGAAATTACATCATTCTTGGTGTGTCCCAGCAACTGGCAAGAAATGACATCACTCTTGGTATGTCCCAGCAGGTATAACATTGCAACAGGGAAGAGAGTACAGCTGGTTGACCTTGTTCAAACCTCCTGTCTCTAGAGCATTGCTTTTTTGATCCTGCTCCTCCTTTTTTTAAAATTTAATTTTATTTCTGGGCTTCCCTGGTGGCTCAGACAGGTAAAGAATCTGCCTGCAATGCAGGAGACCCAGATTCATTGGGAAGATCCCCTGGAGAAGAGAATGAAAACCCACTCCAGTATTTTTGCCTGCAGGATCCCATAGACAGGGGATAATTGCTTCGCAATGTTGTGTTAGTTCCCGCTGTACAGCAACCTGAATCAGCTATATGTATATGTATATCCCCTCTCTCTTGGATGTCCCCCCACCCCTCTCCTCATCCCATCCCTCTAGGTCATCACAGAGCACCGGGCTGAGTCCCCTGTGTCAAACAGCAGCTTCCTACTGGAGGATTTTCCTATGCGCTCCTGCCCTTCACTCCAGCCCAGACCTACTCCTGTGAAAAGCACTGCTCTGACTGGAAGCTTCTTTAAGGCAAATGAGAAACTTAAGAGTCTCTGGTCTCCTTGCACTAAGAGCGTTCACCCTGGAGCTGAATCTAGAATCTAGAATCTAGCCTGGCACTGTGGATATGGGAGACAAATGGTAACTTCTCATTCAACGATTGAGCCAAGTGAGATGAAATGACATGCTCACTATCCACACAGTAGGTGGAAAATGCAGGACTGAAAAGACTTAAATCTGAGTTTTTACTCAGTTTTCTTTTCCAGCATCCCAATGTTGACAGAGCCGAGCTTTGGGGACCACTGGCAGTGGGTCAGCTGGGAAAACTTCTTGCTCAGAGGACTTGGTCCTTTGGTTTCTGGTTATATTTCTTACCGAGTAGAAGGAACTATTTATTTTTGCTAGGAAATCTGAGGGAGTCGAAGACTCAATAACCCTGGGTGGGGATTGTATAATTTATAGAGAACTCCATGAAGGGCAGGACATAAGAACAGAGAATGACTGATATGACCAAAGTTCAAGAAATGAAAGGAAACTAATAAAGCTCTTCATAAATGTCAGATTCTCAGATATTCTTTTTTTTGTAGTTTATTAACTTACTAGACTAATAATTTTATATCTTACATTTGATAATGCTTTAAAATACATAAAAATACATTTTCACATATTATCTTAATTAAGCACCTATTTTGGATATGAAATAGTCTTTTTTTTATGTATTCCTTTTTTGTATTCTTTTCCATTTTGGTTTTATCACGGGGTATTGAATATAGTTTCCTGTGCTACACATTAGAACTTGTTTATCCTTTCTAAATATGATAGTTTTCATCTAGCAACCCCAAACTCCCAGTGCATCCGTCTTTCTCACCACCTCCGTGGCAACCGCAAGTCTGTTCTCTGTGTCGGTGAGTCTGTTTCTACTTTGTAGATAGATTCATTTGTGCCATATTTTAGATTCCACATATAAGTGATAACTTATGGCATTTGTCTTTTTCTTTCTGACTTATTTCCTTTAGTATGATAATCTCTACTTGCATCCATGTTGATGCAAATGACATTGTTTTGTTCCTTTCTACAACAAGTCCATCCTAAAGGAGACCAGTCCTGGGTGTTCACTGGAAGGACTGATGGTGAGGCTGAAACTCCAATACTCTGGCCATCTCATGTGAAGAGCGGACTCATTGGAAAAGACTCTGATGCTGGGAGGGACTGGGGGCAGGAGGAGAAGGGGATGACAGAGGATGAGATGGCTGGATGGCATCACTGACTCGATGGACATGAGTTTGAGTGAACTCTGGGAGTTGGTGATGGACAGGGAGGCCTGGCCTGCTGTGATTCATGGGGTCTCAAAGAGTCGGACACAACTGAGCGACTGAACTGAACTGATGACTGAGTGTGTGTTAGTTGCTCAGTCATGTCCAACTCTTTGCGACCCCATGGACTGTAGCCCACCAGGCTCCTTTGTCCATCGGGTTTTCCAGGCAAGAATACTGGAGTGGGTTGCCATTTCTTTCTCCAAATGACTGAGGAGTATTCCATTATACACACACACACACACACACACACACACACACACCCCACATCTTTATCCATTCATTTGTGATAGACATTTAGGTTGTTTCTGTGTTTTGGCTGTTGTGAATAGCGCTGTTACGAACATAGTGTCCATGCATCTTTTTGTATTATAGTTTTGTCCAGGTATATTCCCAAGAGTGGGATTGTTGGATCATATGGTAATTCTATTTTTATTTTTCTGGGAACCTCCATACTGTTTTCCATAGTGGCTATACCAATTTACATTCCCACCGACAGTGTAGGAGGATTTTCTTTTCTCCACACCCTCTGCAGTATTTATTATTTGCAGACTTTTTAATGATGACCATTCTGACCAAGTAAAGTGGTACCTCACTGTAGTTTTGATTTGCATTTTTTAACCAACTGAGCTGTCAGGGAAGTCTAGTAATTAGCACCCTTGAGCATTTTTTCATGTGTCTGCTGGCAACTGTATGTCTTCTTTGGAGAAATGTCTATTAAGGTCTTCTGCCCATTTATTGATTGGGCTATTGGCTTTTTATTGTTGTTGAGTTGGATGAGCTATTTGTATATTTTGGAGATTAAGCGTTTCTCTATTGTGTCATTTGCAAGTGTTTTCCCCCATTCTGTAGGTTGTCTTTTTGTTTTCTTTCTTTTTTTTTTTTTTTAAATGGTTTCCTTTTCTGTGCAAAAGCTTGCAAGTTTGATTAGGTTCAATTTGTTTATTTCTGTTTGTATTCCTGTTCCCTTGGGAGACTGACCTAAGAAAACATTGGTACAGTTTATGTTAGAGCATGTTTTGCCTGTGCTCTCCTCTCGGAGTTTTATGGTGTTGTGTCTCATGATTAAGTCTTGAAGCCATTTTGAGTTTACTTTTATGAGTGGTGTGAGGATGTGTTCTAACTTCATTGACTTACATGTAGCTGTTCAACTTGCGCAGTGTCACTTGCTAAAGAGACTGTCTTTCCCATTTTACATTCTTGCCTCTTTTGGTGATGATTAATTAAGATTCTTGGATATTCTAAAGACACTCTTGCTCAGTCTTTGCCAAATTTTTAAGCCCATGTTCTCACACAGTGCTTTTTCAATGAAGCCTCCATGAATCTCTAAAACCCAAGATTTTGAGTAATTTCACTTGTTATATTTAGGATCATGAAAATACGCACCCTTATAGATTCATCGGTGTCCCCAGGGCAACTAAGTAGTTCCTCTCCCCACATCCACTGACAATCCCCATAGCCCAATCCCACAGATGAAGAAAATGCCAAGAGATGACCTGCCTGAGATCCTATAGCTGGTTAGCCGCCTGCCCAAGATAAGAACACATGTTTCCTGTCTTCTAGTCGAGAACTTTATCCCCTATAATGTCCTGCGTCCCTAAGAGTTCAAGTGAATCGGGAATGTGAGAGGTACTTAGAGTGTTCAATTCTTCAAATTCTTTAAAGTGCTCAAAATATTTCCTTGGGGAGAGTTATTCTAGGCCTCTTCTGGGAAACAAGCACATGGTCTATCCAAATGGTTCTTTACTCAGAGAAAGAAATGTTAGCAGCAGAGAACGGAGCCCCAGCCAAAGAAATCTCAGTGTGCCTCTGAACAAAAGGGATGGGGGAGCGAAGGAGAAGAAAAGAAAAGAAGGCGCCCGCGTCCACTTGAACTTGATGTCGTAAAAACTGATGAACACTCGGCCCAGAGCAGTACAAGCCGTCATTCCTAGACTTAACATTTTAAGAAGAAAACTAATCAGCCAAATGAAATGAGAATTATTAAATGCTTGGAAGTGCCTCAGGAATCTTTAGAAATTTAAGCAACACTCTATAATTAATACATATGGGATTTTTTTTTTTTTAAAGAAAGGAAAAAGTACAGCCATACAGGGGACTCACAAAGGAAGAGAGAGGATTTCATCTTGAAAGAGAGAAAGTGATCTCTCTCTGAGAATATGAAAGAAGGTGGGTGCACACTGGAGCGCGCCTGAGCATTGCTAGGGACAGGAAAGGACAGCGGGCCCTGGAAGGAATGTGTGGGCAGAAAGATTAAGAAACTTTCAAGGCTTTTATGAAAGGACGGGAGAGAAAAAGCATCGGAGGCCCATTAGGAAGTCAGAAGAAAGGCAGATTTAATGATGCTCATGACATGACTGAGATCATGAACTGCATCACCAAATCCATCTTTTAAGAAGAAAAAAGAAAATATACCCCCAGGTATCTTTTTGTGTGCTGGGGGTGGAGCAGGGAAGATAGAAATCTGAATCTTTTTTTTTTTTAAATGGCTACCAGTAAACAGGCAAATTTTAAAACCAAATGAATTAAAATGCAAGCAAAACTAATCTACAACTTGAGAAGTTGAGAGATGGATAAGCCTGGAGAGGAGAGGTGGGAGGCTTCAGGGATACTGGCCACGTTCTATTTCCATACCTGGGTGGGATTCCAGGGGTGGGGGCATGCCCTTTATGAAAATTCACTGGACTGGACAGTGTGACCCATGTACTTTTATGTATGTATTATACAGGAATAAAAGGTAAAAATAAAATAAAATGAGAGCTTTTAAAAAGGTAATTATTAAAATTATAGTGATGTGGCATTTGAATCCAAGATGGGTGATAAGGTAATAGAATTATCAAGCAGTACATAGATATTTTCAAAAATCATTAGAGTGCTGAAACTTAATGGAATAGCAATCCATCAGGGTACAACCACATTTTACTTTGCAATCAATATATTCCTGTGCCATTATAGGTATATGCATTTATGCATTTAAATTCTGTGATAGATAGGGCTCATTAATAGGAATCTTAAATCCTATTTGAAATTAAATCACTGCTCTCTTTCTTTTTTAAAAGCAAATCCAAATTTCCATATATACAATTTGTTTAAATTGAAATGTATTCAAATTGGCAGAAAGGAATGAAATCATATAGCCATATGTGACTTTTAAGAAAAAGACTAGTCGATCACCCAAAAATAATTTGATTGCTAATTGTGCGACCAATCCAATACTAGTTACTCACTGAGGATACAAGAGAAGTAAAAGATTTTTTTTTCTGTTAAGAACTAGTAATCTAGTTGGAGAGAGAAGACTAATAAATATGAGTGGCCCAGAAATGCTACATTGTTAATTCAAAGCTCTAAGTGGTGATATGAAAGTAATAGTGTGACTGCATGCTAGTTTTTAAACGTTTTTTTGATGTGGATTCCCTGGTGGCTCAGGTGGTAAAACACCTGCCGGCAGAGTGGGAGACCTGGGTTGGATCCCTGGGCCAGGAAGATCCCCTGGAGAAGGAAATGGCAACCCACTCCAGTACTCTTGCCTAGAAAATTCAATGGATGGAGGAGCCTGGTGGGCTACAGGCCATGGGGTCGCAAAGAGTCGGACACGACTGAGCGACTTCATTTTCACTTTCACTTTTCATTTTTAAAGTCNCCTTTATAGTAGGGATGACCCTAAGGAGAGGAGCAGTTTAATGTGGAGACAAGAAGTTCTTGAGTTACATGTGGGACTGATGCAAAAACAAATGCTTACCAAATGTGGGAAGCTTTATTCAACTCTTCTAGGCTTACCACTTCTTAAGTGTGTTAGAACGTGCCACACCCAGGCAAGGGTGACAACCTGTATTGACAACCATGGTCTACATGATTTGCTTGTGNAGTTACATGTGGGACTGATGCAAAAACAAATGCTTACCAAATGTGGGAAGCTTTATTCAACTCTTCTAGGCTTACCACTTCTTAAGTGTGTTAGAAAGTGCCACACCCAGGCAAGGGTGACAACCTGTATTGACAACCATGGTCTACATGATTTGCTTGTGGTTTGTACGTGATACAGTATTAGACTAGCCTTGTGCTGGATCCCACCAGGAAGAAGACCTTGCACTCTCTGCAGGTGAAGGAATCTTTCCATCAGAGAAGCAGTGGGAAGTCAGGAGACCTGGATTCCAGTCCTACTATGACCTCGCGAAAGTGACTAATTTTCTCCACACTTGAGTATCTTCTATCGCCAAAGTCCCTTCCTATCCTGAAATCCTGTTACTTTACCCTTGGCCTAGAGAACAGCACTGTCCGTTAAATGGAATTTTGTCCTCTGTCAGGTTCTTCTGCCCCCAATATTTCAGGTCTTGACTTGTATACAGTGAGGAGCAAGAGGCATCTCCTTTTGATCCTGTGGTTAAAAATCCTTAGTTCTCCGGTGTTGGAAACATTCTCTTCAACTAAATATTGTAACCTTGACATAGCTGGATTTGCACTTAAGTATAAACACATACCATTGGCAAGACCTTGTAAAATAATTGACTTCCACTGACCTTGGGGCTGGCAGCATAACAACTCAAGTTTCTCATTATCATTCTGTGCCAGATAAGAGAATTTTCCTCCCATTCAGCTGATTTTCAGCCTTTGTTTGTTAGGTAGTGAGAGCTTTAAAATGCTCAAAATTGTATGCTGTGATGTGAACTTTGGAAGCCAAATTAGAATCTGGTTAAAATGGTAAGCAGCAGCCATGGGGTCTTGACTTATCAAAGATCTTAACAAAATTGATAAAAAATGTTTTTTTGAGACCTCTGGGAACCATATGACAAAATAGAAAATTTTAATCAATCTTCAGGAAGTAGATATTAACTAGAACTTACCATATTTTCTTACTCCTGCCCACATTATTATTATTCTCATCACAAATTAGAAGCAATACATCAACCCAAAATGTTTAATCCCCTTATTATTTACCCAAACTAATCAAAAGTAAGAATTCCAGTAAACTAAAGCGGCAGGACCTTGAAAGAGAGAATGGATGGGAATAAATAAATAGAAAGAGCTTAGTACAGGGTCTGATACATTTTAGATGCTCAGTAAAAATGGTAACTTATTAACAGGATAACATCTTGACTTTGCCATTTGTCTTTTTGTTAATTTATTTCAGAGCTATTACACACCAGTCTTGTTTTCTCTCTGCCTCTTGCTGCTTTGGAATTTGATGCCTAAATTTAATATTCACAATAGTGAAATTCCTCTACAAGTAATTAATTAACACATCCCATAGAATTAGTTATAATGGAATTTTAATGGCATCTCTGAAAATTGTACTATTACATTTAGGAATTAAAAATCAATTTTGAAAGGGGGTGGGTCAAATTGGAGTCATTTATGGAGTCAAGAGGTATATACTTTTACTCCAAAAGACATTGGTTTGTGGAAAATGTCATTTACCTTAGAAAAGAAATTGTGTACTAATAAAAAATCAGGAAGCTTCAGGAAACTATTCAGAAGCTGATACTTTGAGCTTTGGGTGAATTTTAACCCAGACTCTATAATAAACTTGATTTTATAATGTAAGAAACAATCATTGACCTTAGTTTTTTCATCTAGAAAATAAGAATTATGATTGGATACAAGAGTAATAGTTTGTAAAATTGTGGTAGACGTATACAATCCTGTAGAGTTACTCCAAGATAAGATTCTGGAAAAGACCCTGGTGCTGGGAAAGACTNCTACCTTAGAAAAGAAATTGTGTACTAATAAAAAATCAGGAAGCTTCAGGAAACTATTCAGAAGCTGATATTTTGAGCTTTGGGTGAATTTTAACCCAGACTCTATAATAAACTTGATTTTATAGTGTAAGAAACAATCATCGACCTTAGTTTTTTCATCTAGAAAATAAGAGAATTATGATTTGATACAAGAGTAATAGTTTGTAAAATTGTGGTAGACATATACAATCCTGTATAGTTACTCCAAGATAAGATTCTGGAAAAGACCCTGATGCTGGGAAAGATTGAAGGCAGGAGGAGAAGGGGATGACAGAGGGTAAGATGGTGGGATGTCATCACCGACTCAATGGACATGAGTTTGAACAAGCTCTGGGAGTTGGTGATGGACAGGGAAGCTTGGAGTACTGCAATCCATGGGATCATAAAGAGTTGGACATTACTGAGCGACTGAACTGAACTGAAGGTACACTCTTTCTTAGCGTAATGGTGTAAAGCCACTTCTGACCAGGAGCACAAAGGTGGACGAAATGGACTGTTCTGGAGTACATGTGTACATGCCATGGTAAATTGATTCAGTCCTGTCCGACTCTGCTACCCTATGGACTATAGTCCACCAGGCTCCCCTGTCCATTGGATTCTCCAGGAAAGAATACTGGAGTGGGTTGCCACGCCCTCCTCTAGGGGATCATCCCGACCCAGGGATCGAACCCTTGTTACTTGTGGCTCCTGCAGCCCCCTGGTGCTTGCATTGCTGTGGTTTTGTAATCCTATGATTGCCCCCAGTGAGGTACTCCCACTCGTTTTGAGTAGATAAAGTTCAGGAGCCAAAAAGAGAAGGAATCATGGTTATGGGAGGAAAATAATCTGAACCTGCACTTTACCATCCCAGCTGATAAAATTTGCCTCTATTCAAATTTGAAAGAGTACATATTTCAAAAATATTTACTAGCTGATTACAAAGCTGTAACAGTAATGATGCCAAATCAAATTGGATAAATGTTGCCTGGTAAATAGAAAGCCCTCCATCAATGTTTGTTCAATTAAACCTGAGTATAAATGATTGTGAGTTATTCTGGAAATTAAAAATTCCTTGAAATAGCAGATATCAAAAATACAAGAGCCAAGTATTATTCAGGAAAAATTAAAGATGAAATGATTAGATTCCTAGTCAAAGGCTCATCTCATAGGGATTTTCGTAGAAATGTTTAGTTGATGAAAGACTTTGGATTTTTAAATGATCTTTTGAATGCATTTTTCTACCTTTTAGCTTGTTTTGTGTTTTCACATTTTGGCTCTTTGTAAGTGAAAGTGAAAGTCGCTCAGTTGTGTCCCACTCTTTGCAACCCCATGGACTATACAGTCCATGGAATTCTCCAGGCCAGAATACTGGAGTGGGTAGCTGTTCCCTTCTCCAAGGGATCTTCCCAACCCAGGGACTGAACCCAGGTTTCCTGCATTGCAGGCAGATTCTTTACCAGCTGAGCTACAAGGGAAGACTAGTGGCTCTTTGGCCCTTTATCAACAAATATTTATGGGGTGACTACCAAGTTTCAGATACTATTTGAAGCCCTGGGGAAGCAGAAGTGAACAAAAGAGGAGAAAGATCATACCTTCATGGAACTTATGTTGCAGCAGGGGAAACAAATGTGAAAATGACATAGTATCTCAAATGTTATATGGAGACAAACAAGCACACAAAAAATAAAGGAAACATATTTAATCTTACAGTACAAGACCTTGAAAAGTACAGTAGTCAATGCAATAGCTGGCACCCAGGGACTGGCATCAAGGGACCAGGCAAGAAGAGTTACTGACTGGAGAAGGGAGAGGAGGTGGGAGATGGTAGAGCAGAAGGGTCATCAGCAGTAGGAGATGGAGGTTGCGCTGCAATTTCACTCGTTTCTGACCTTGATGAAATGCACGTTTGCATCTTTGAAAGTTTGCAGCTTGAAGGTTCGTATGGAGGGGACTTACTGTAATTCAGCTCCATTCTGACATTCTCTAACCCGGAGATAATGTCAGATTGCACAGGTCTAAGGCTCAGTCCAAATATAAGGCTGCCTGCCCCCTGCTCCACCACGCCCACTTCAGATGTCAATCACAAATTTAATTTGTCTGATCCATTGGCTACAGGTCAGAGGTTTCCATGAATGACACCCTCGTTGGGTTTGATTAATTTGCTAGTGTGGCTCATAGAACTGTCCTTGTCTCAATCTGCTATCATTCGTTTTTATTGTGTGGCACAGCCATTTTTGTGTTTGTTTTTTTATGTATTATCTGTGTGAAAAGTGTTATAAACCTATTACATACAGTGCTATATAGCTGGCTAACTTTGTTGAACCTAATAAACAAATTGGACTTATGAACATGCTGTTGGAACAGAACTCGTTCATGTGTAGCGACTTACTATTAGGACAACCAGCTGGTGTCAGAGAATTGCTTGATGGTGTGGAAAACTCTCTATACCTTGCACTCAGTGATTTGAATTTCAGTAGTCTATTGATGGTGCTGTCAACTGTTGATCAGTTATTCTATTTGGAATCATGTTCTCAAACTCTGGTTTCAACAGTCTTCCCTTGTGGTGCTTTGCTTACAATTTTATCAATCTCTTCTTTGCTTTCGTGTGGACTCTTTTTTAACTCACTTCCTAACATAAGTAATCCTAAATATCTGTTTTCAGCTCTCTCCCAGGTTTGCATTGCATGCTCTCAAATGGTGGCCTTATTGATTTCCAAGACTTAAACTTCAGATCTATCCCTTAATTGATTCCTCAGTTCCATGCGTAATTTTCAATACTGTAATCTTGTCAATATTTGAGCTATGATGTAATAAGCACCACGTTGCTGAGTAACCCAGAGAAAGTCACACCTCTGACATAATCTCTTGCTTGTGAGATGAAAAATTTATCTTTCTGGTTTCACATGTGTGTTGTCAGTCAAGGTTCTTGGCTGGAGAAGGAAATTTGAGCAAAGAGTAGATTATTACAGACTGTTTGTGGGCTTTAGAATTGTTAGTAAGGCCAGGGAGACAGACTTGAGAACTGGAATAGGACAACTCTAGGGGTTTACATGCAGAGAAGGAAATGGCAGCCCACTCCAGTTTTCTTGCCAGAGAATCCCGTGGCCAGAGGAGTCTGGTGGGCTGCACAGAGTTGGGCACTACTGAAGCAACTTAGCATGCATGCATGCATTGGAGCAGGAAATGGCAACCCACTCCAGTATTCTTGCCTGGAGAATCCCAGGGACAGAGGAGCCTGATGGGCTGCCGTCTACGGGATCTCATAGGGTCGGACACAACTGAAGCAACTTAGCAGCAGCAGCAGTTTACGTGGCTGGAATCACAGATCACTCCCACTAAAGGAAAAGCCTCCAGACATTGCAATCATGACCTCAGGACACTGCGACTTCCACCGCCGTGACTGTGCCCCACGTGAGATGAACTAACCACCTGGTCATCATCTTGGTCTCACACACAGTATTCAGCCTCCAGTTGGCACATCCTGTTAACTGATCCTGGGTCACATTGCCCGTGCCCTAGGAGCAGGCAGAGGAAAGATCTAGCTGACCCAGGACACAAAGATTTCCACCCCAGCAGAATGGGGATCGGATGTGGGACAGCAAACCCCTCTCCCAATAAGAAATGTTTACCCTGGATTTCTCCCAGCTACCTCAAACATGAAACATTGAAAGCAGGACACTCTCTGTTACCCAGGCAACTTGTGCCTGAAACATCTACCTCATATCCTCAGGATAAGGAATCTTGCTTCACAAGGCATTGTTTTCATAGTTGTTTGATCTTGTTCAGTTGTTGCGGGTCAGATTGCTACATTTTAATCACTTCTTTCTTTTCTTTTCCAGCTCTGGCACAGAGATTTTTGTTAGGAAGTCATTAATGAAGGAATGATTTAGGGACTCAAAGCAAAACAAAGCAAATCTCAAGGCAGAGTTTTATTGATCCAGGCCAAAATAATCTTGACTTGAATTCTTGCCCTTTAATGTGGTTTTTTCTTGACGGTTTCTCCTTTGTGATTTTCAATGAGCTTCATTTACCAAGTAATGCTTTCTCAACTCCCGCAACGTGAATGACAGACAGCAGAACCTAGTGACGCAGGGCTTCTTTTAGAAAAGGAGAGCATATGGAGGCAATGCTTCTTCTGGTTTTTTCTTTTTACTGTGAAGCAGAGCACCACATTCTCAACACTTAGAGTAATCATCATCTTTTGAAAGTATATTTCATTCAAATGTTTTAACATTTTCATATGTTGATGACAGAAGTAATAGTGTACTGTTAGTTGCTTCAGTTGTGTCTAACTCTTTGCGACCCCATGGACTGTAGCCACCCAGGCTCCTCCATCCATGGAACTCTCCAGGCAAGAATACTGGAGTGGGTTGCCATTCCTTTCTTCCGGGGACCTTCCCAACCCAGGGACTGAACCTGGGTCTCCTGCACTGCAGGCAAAGGCTTTACCACCTGAGCCAGCAGAAACTACGAGCTGATGAGGGCAACATCACAGTAAATTAAGCCTGAGTGGTACCAATGAAGTCTGCAGATGAAGGGGCAGTGAAGCTGTGTCATTGTTCTAAGAAACATATTTTCCTTTGCTTTTTTAATTTTTAAAACATTTTTTTAAAAATGGAAGTGTAGTTAGTTTCGGAGAAGGAAATGGCAACCCACTCCAGTGTTCTCGTGTGGAAAACCTTGTGTGGACAAAGGAGACTGGCAGGCTACAGTTCATGGGGTTGAAAAGAGTTGGACACAACTTAGCGACTGAGCATGCACTTGCATGGTTTACAATAAAAAATATTTGTGGAATCAGTTCCTGGTAATTTCATGAAAAGTAGAGTTTTCTGAAGACAGGGAAGTTGAAGACAGTCAGTACAACCGAGATATAAGACCTGAATATTTCCAACAAATTCCTGATTTAAAAATCACAATTACAGGCTTGGTTTTCACAATGTCGTCAAATAAGGGCCGTTGATACATGTTTATGCTATATAGAGTATATGTGCTTCTCCTAAATATAATCAAACTGAGATTTAAAAAGGGACATATTTTCCTTTGCTTTTCATTGTGAGATGAGACTCAGAATGTCCCCTGCATTCATGAAACAATGAAGGCGATAACATGATGTTATTTGAATATCTATAAATATCCACAGAGGATAATAAACGCCTTCGCTATCTCTAAGCCCACGTGTCATGTTGAATTTTCAGGGTCTAGCAGTTATCCCTGATGCACTTTTTATGGTTTTAAAACTTGGGATCTGATTATATACTCCTGGGCTCTTCACTGAATTGGAAAAGCAAACCACCCACCATATTTAAAATTAGAACCTGCCTCTACCACCTCCGCATTCCTAAATTCCTAAACCGCTGACCCAGCTCTGTTTTTCTTTTTTTTTTCTATAGCAACTTATAGCCTTCTAAAATACTGGATGAAGCAACTTTATGTTGTTTATTGCTTATTTTCTAGCTCTTTCTGTTAAATAGTAAGCTCTGTGAGGACAGGAGACTTTATCTGTTTGATTCATCTCTTTCTTAAGAGTTCCATACAGTAACTGGGCATATTCTAGGCACGTAACTAACACTATTGAATGAATGAACAGTGTCTACACGGNAAAAAAAAAAAAACCCTTTTCTTGAATAAACACATGAATGCCTCCGTCCATATTTCAATCTAGGTGCTATCCAAGCAGTACATACAGATTTAGAAAAAGTCAGAGGACTGGCACTTGTGAACGCTCTGTAGATCTGACCTTCCAAGTATTTTAAGGAGTCTGCAGTCTCCCTGGTAGACAAAATGCTCACATCTGGCAGGATGCCTTAGGACTTCCTCTCCCTGCCCCAAGTAACACCATTTCCTCCAAAATGAAAATAAACACACTCTGATTTGATTTCATAAATATTTTAAGGGATCCTCTTATCAAAATATTTGTTGAAATGTAATTTTTGTGTTATGCCACATTGGTTATTTAAAACTGTGTTTGAAGGAGTCACCTCATTCTTAACCTAGAAAATTCCATAGTGTAACTGGAGAAAAGAATTCCGGGTTTCTTCTTATATGCAAAAAATCAGAAATACATGAGAAGATATATATTACTAAAGACTAAAAGAAAACTAACAATGATGGGAAGGAATAATAATAAGCAAATTCACAAGTTCCATGTCTGTTTACATCCCATTCTTTGAGCTCGACGCCATAACCGGTGGTACTTCCTTGAATGTCCAACTGCTTTTCCTTTCAGAAACGGCTCTTTCGCAAATTCCTGGTGAGCAATAAATCCCGTGACCCCATCTCTTCTGCCTTTGGAAGAGCTGATGAGAGTACTTCTTATTCCTAAGTATGAAATTTGTTCAACAGTGAGCATGCATTTCAAGTTAGATCTGTCAGACTGATTTTCAGGGATTGGGTTTCGCGGATTCCAGGGCATTTTTACTTAAGATCAATAGACAAGGGAGTAGATTCCTGAAAATTAGTCTTTAAAAAATGCAAAGGGGTTTAAGACTGAACTAGCAAGAAAGAGGCACTTTAAAACATTCTCAGTGCTGAAATGCCTGTGCTCTTTTTGAACGAACAGAAATAATCTAACTGGTTAATAGTGATGACAGTTAAATGACCCTCCAAGCCATGTCCCTCTGACCTGAATACCAAGCACCAAAATGTCACTCTCCTGGTCTGGACGCTCTCTCGCTCACTGCCAAAGCACTTGGTTTTGGTCACTTCTCAAGCCCTCAGTTTCATCACACAGATCATTGCTTCCTTACGTCCCTGCAGCCCAGTCCTATCATCTCCCTTGCTTCACGGGTGCTCTTGTAACCACCCGCCTATCACTCGCTAAGAGACATTTCAGCCTATACTTTGTGTAGGAGCCAAAGAGTGAAATGGTCAGGCCTATGTTTAAAAACTTAATCCCATTATTTTGCCAACAAAGCCAACNTCCTATCATCTCCCTTGCTTCACGGGTGCTCTTGTAACCACCCGCCTATCACTCGCTAAGAGACATTTCAGCCTATACTTTGTGTAGGAGCCAAAGAGTGAAATGGTCAGGCCTATGTTTAAAAACTTAATCCCATTATTTTGCCAACAAAGCCAACTCTGTTTGGCTTATGCTGTTCTGCTATTTTTATCCTTTCTTCCGAGTGTGGGCAAGTTTGAAATTGAAGCTGAAATGGGACATAGATGCTATAAATGTATCCAAGAGGCTCAATGGCTATTTGAACTTTCAGCGAAGAATTAACCAGATAGCCACAAAAACAGAGGAAATGTTTCCATTGTTTTAAGATGACAATAATCCTATTGTTTTGATTTGGAAACAACTGGAGGTTTGAAGAAAGCTTCCAGAGTCTAAATAGGACTCTGAGAATGCATCCTCACACTGCCGCCGCTGGAGGCTAACTGGCTCTGTAAATGCCAGACTCCTGGGATAGTCGTTAAACATTATGAAATGACAAATTATGGGTCCCCTGGAGCCAGAAAAATTTTTTTCTTTTATATTATCCACATGATCACCTATTCCAGGTGCATCCCTAGAAGTCATGCATGCTTGAGAAATGTGCTCTCTTCACTGAGTCAGTCATTGCTAATTGGTTTATTATTGAAAGAGAGATGGGTCTGATCCCTGGATCATGAAGATCCCCTGGAGGGGGAAATGGCTACCCACTCCAGTATTCTTGCCTGGGAAATCCTATAGACAGAGGAGGCTGGTAGACTACAGTCCACGGGGTGACAGAGTTGGACACGACTTAGCATGCACACACAGCCCACTGGAAGGTCATGTCTTGATACCAATATGCTTTTCCTGGGCTCTTTGGATAAGTGACTGCCCCTTTTGATTGTTGTCCTTGTAGACATGCTCTGAGCTAGTTTGGATTAGCAGTGGGGTGAGAGAGGAGTGGTACATGGGATTTGTTTGGGGAACAACAGATTGAAGAGGCAGAAATTCCCTGGCGGTCCAGTGGTTAGCACTCTGCGCTTTCACTGCTGGGAGCCCAAGTTCTCCCTGATCAGGAAACTAAGATCGGTGCAAGTCAAATGGCTCCAGGGGGTGGGGGTAGGGGAGGAGAAAAGACAGAAGTGCCCTGAAGAAGGACATGGCAATGAGAGAGGAAGGAAAAATGCAGGAGAGGAGTAGGGAGGGGAGATTAGTCCAAAGGCCACCCAGTTGGGGTGAAGGTGCCATATTGGAGGAATAGCTATTAATATATTGGCTGTAAGGAGCTAGAAGGCGGCCCACATGAAAACTATGGCTAAATACATTTGGAGCATCCATGCTTTCATTATTATAGACAATAAACATGTATTGAGTTGCCCACTATATGCCAAAGTTCAGATGGGGAGCCACATCTTTTAGAAGAAGGCCATTATTTTACCTCGGTATTTTGCAAGTGTTTCGTGATAATTTTCATGATTGCTGACACTAACGTGCACATTTTGCAGATGAGGAAATACGAACCACTGAGAGGTTAAGTGATTGCCTAAGGTCACAAAACAAACGACTGGCTGCTTAGTGATTAGGAGACAGAGACTTTAAATTTCAAATGTATTGCCTCTGGCTAGATAACAACTAAAGGTTTAATTGATCTAACATGATTTTTTTTTTAATAATTTTCTTCTAAGAGACAGAAGATTGGCTTTATCAGCAAATATAAAGCTTCTAGTGCTTGCCCTTTTCTGGGACTATTCCCTTAGGGTGTGGAGCCCAAAACACTGAATGCTAATTACTCATTTGATCATTTTTAAAAAGGTATTATCAGATGATGTCCTTGATACACAAAAAGCTTTTTGCCTCTTTAGTATGCTTTTGCGAATCGGGGCAAGAGCAGTGATGCTGTAGCACCCAGGATTCCTTCAGAAACATCAGCCATTTGTGTCTGACATCTTATCTCCAGGACTCTACACTTTAGCACTTTTAGGTGATCATAAAAGTGGACTCCAGAGAGTCCATATCAGAGAATGGAGCTACAAGAATCCCAACTAATGTGAGAAAGAAGAGAACATAAATCAGGGAATTCCTTAAGAGGAACCAAATAATTCGAACTCAGAGTATAGGAACTGTTGTTCAGTTGCTAAGTCATGTCTGATTTTTTGCGTTCCCATGGGCTGCAGCACACCAGACTTACCCGTCCTTCAGTATCTCCTGGAGTTTGCTCAAATTTATGTCCATTGAGTTGGAAATGGCTTCAGTCCAATTATACTGCAGAAAGAGCTAGCCAACAGATGTGAGAGAAGTGAGGAGAGATTGAGTGAAAGGGTGAAGGTTTGCAAATTGTCAGAGATGCATCAATTACAGCCTGATATTTGGTCACTGGATAAAGTGACCTCTCCACCCTGCACAGCATTATCCTCCCTATTTTAAACTTCAAGGGTAAAGACCATCGTGTCCTGTTCGATAAATGGTGATAGAAGCTGGTTTGACACTTCCCTTGATTTATGCACCCTTCCAGAGGGACAGAACCTGACATCCTGTTTGTTGTCACAAACAGCTATAAATTGTAAATCAGGTGACAGCCATACTCTTCTATTTAAAGGACATCCTCCTTAAAAAAAAAAAAAAAAACAAATAAATTTTTCTGCCTATTGTCCTGGTTTTACAATATTTGAAAACAACTGTTTGAAGCATGAGGGTTTTCCCCAGCAAACGGGCCAGACCTCAAGCCAAATGCCACATTGTCCTCCTTGACCAGGACGTACTAAAGAGCAGAGAGTGTGTGCCGTTAGAAACTGTTCCAAGTCAACAGGAGTTTGAAAATTGCCTTCGCATGAGCTCAGAGTAGCCAATTCCTTATTGGCAATAAGAAATAGAGAATTCTTATTCAATAGTCAAGGGCCAAGTATGGCTTCTAGGGTCCAGAAACTTGGAAGCGTTAAGCTTAGCTTCCTCTCTACTTTTTTTCTGAGACAGATGTCCACTGCTTAAGAATTATTATTTTTTTTTAAGTCTAGGACCCGAATGTTATCGCCTACCTGCTTGATTTTGCATTTTGGGGTTCTTTTTAGCCAGTGCTGATACACTGTATATTAGTTGACAAAGGGACCAGAATGGGAGAGTCGGCCCAGTCTTTATGTCTACTGATATCTGATCTTTTTCTGATAAATATGACCCATGTAAAAATTTCCCATGCTGATGCGAAGAAGAGGTGTAAGTAACACAAAGAATGCTGACTGAAAAGGAGAAATTGCCTGTGGAATCCCACTGGAAGTTCACATTCAACAAGACATCATAAATGCACATTGTGTCTTACTGAGTCGAGCACATTCCATCTTGTCATGAACGTGGACAGTCTATCCTGTCAGGTGGGCCTTGCACCCTTATGAAGAACCTGCATAATGGTTAGTGTTGGCTCAGTCATGGTTGAGAATTACTAATTTTTTTCCTTGTTGCAGTGACTTCAGTCATGTCTGCTGGGATGAGAATCAGCAGGTTCTATTGGGGCAGAATAATCCTGGATGCATCAGAAGGGATCAGAGAGATAACATTGGAGGAGCTGAGTTTTCTGCCTGAGAAAGTGCTGTGAAAATGTACCTGTCTGCACAGGACCACATCTTTTGTCAATAAGAGGTAATCTGTTAAATGTCTCCTTTTTCACATGAGCCAGTCTTCTGGAATTCAAGGAAGAAGTAGATGGAAAAGTACTCTTCTTGTAGTTTAAGACTAAATAATTCAGATGTTTGAAAGTGATCGTTTATTTTCATATTTTTCCTTGGACAATTCCGAACTCTTTAAAGAATAATTCCTTCCTATATTTTCCTTCTCATTTTCATTTTTAGTCTGCTTCCACCAACCCCCTTGCTACTGTATAATCCTGTAACATTCATTCTTCTCATCTCAGGAAATGTGTGGTCTAGGCAAAGATGGTGAGATGGAGCTCAAAGCTGGAGAAGAGAAGGAAGGCTGCTGCTTTCTAATGAGTGTCAATCAAACCATGTCCATCTGTGGCCAGATAGTGGAGGACGGCATGTGGGGCTTGGAAAGAAAACATCTCTATATTTTTGTAAGTTTGTTTTGGCCTTCCCTGGTGGCTCAGTCAGTAAAGAATCTGCCTGCAAAGCAGGAGACTTGGGTTTGATCCCTGGTTTGAGATGATTCTCTGGAGAAGGGATTGGTCGCCTATTCCAGTATTTTTGTCTGGAGAATTCTGTGGACAAAGGAGCCTGGTGGGCTACAGTCCAAGAGGTCACAAAGAGTTGGACACAAATGAATAACTAAGCACACACAGCACACAATGTGTTTTCTCCGTAGAGACTCTTGAAAAACTAACTTTGAGGGTATTGAAACTAGGAGAAATGCGATTTGCCCACACTCTGTTGAGAATAGTTATAGGGTAGACTGTCAGATGAGGGGTAGGTAGCATCAAGACAGCCAGCCCTGAAAAGGAGAGGAGTCAGGAGAACCAGTGGGAAGGGGGAGGGTGGCAGCTATGGGAGAAAAGAAGCGGAAAGCCAGAATGGACTCAAGACACAGGTGGACATGCCACCTCCCTTCCTGAGTCTTGGAATGCAGGCTCTTTCCATGGTGGGTACCTCTTCTCCCTCCCCAGCTTCCCCACATGGGGTCACAAAGAGTCAGACATGACTTAGCAATTAAACCACTACCACCACCACTCTACCGTCTGCTAGTATTTAAGAAAGAGGCCCCCCAAAGCTGAAATGCAGCCTTGTGTGCCGTCCCATCTCTGGGACACACAGGAAGGTGATCTCGGAACCCCTGATGTCAGTCTCTTTGCACATTTTCCCTTGGGATGATCAGATTGCAAGTGACTAAGATTTTGTCCTGTGTAGGGTGTGAGCTTGGCTGTCAATATCCTATAAACTGAGTGCTTATACAGAATTTATGGTCCTAATATTCAATGGCCAACTGGACTTAGACTTGACCATCTATTTTCAATAGACATCCCACTGTCTGTTCTTCCTTATCCCAGAGATCATTCGTCCTGTCCTGAGAACAAATCTCTGGGTTTCCACCAAGGTGTGAAAATACCGAGGCCAAGCTGTGCTAAGTGAGAACAGTGTGGGCCATTTGACAGTCTGAGTGTTTCTCATCCGGACTTTCAAATAACCACTCTTGTTTTCAGCTCTGCTGTCATTCCCAAAGTATAATTACCTAGTGCAGCCAATTTCTAATTATTAGAGGGGTTCCACAGTGCGAACCATGTTCAGCTTTTACCACTGGTGAGTTTAGGATTCATTTTAATTCCTGCAATGTCACTTACCTTTCATCCTTTTGCTTTCTAGCTTTCACGTTTCTCTTGCCGTTTCTTTCTCTCTTGCTCTTTGACCTTGTTGATGCATGCCTTAATGTTTTTCTTTTACTTTCACTTTAGTGAGGTTTCAGGAGAGTGAGCAGTTATTTAACCTACTATATATAACCACAAGTCCTCCTGTGATCTCTAAAAGTAGTTTTCTTAGGAGCAAGAGCACAGAGCAGGGTTGTTAGGTACAGTTGTACAGTTTGAATAGTGCACAACCCTAAGTGAAACAATTCCTGTCATATGTTTTGACAAATGTCTAGCAAATCACAGTCAAGTGTCTTGTTCTGTAAAAATAAGTATAACATAGCAATTGTTTAATAGATAGAAATAAGGGGATTTCGTTGAATAAATAATAATGAATTTATTCTAATAAATAATCAGGAAGGGATTACTTTTTCTAAATTCATGCAAAAGAGACATGTGCTAATGACAATTCTGAGCAAGGGATTTGAGCTGAGACTTCTGAATTTAAAGATGTTTCTGAGTCTTCTGGTTTACGTTGGCCCAGACGGCCTTCCAAAAATGGGCTGAGCAGAGTCTGAGAGTGCCAAGCCAACAGGCAGTTTCAACAGGTGGCCTCGCAGTACTCTGCTCAGGATTTTTAAAACGTCTTCTGTGAGGGAAATAACCAAAATTTTCTAGCCAGCGTGGTGAAATAAAATCTTCCTAATTGGTAATAGTTGTAGACAAATTTGTATTTAAAAATAAAATCAGCAGCAGATTTCTGGTTGAAAGTCAGTTGGCTTAGAGATCCTAACAGGACCTCTCTCCTAACTTCCTACTCAAATAACTATAAAGACAGCAAAAAGAGTGAATATTTGTGCAAAACCCAAACTCACAGCCAACCTATTGCCAGAATCTTGGAAGAAAGTTTCCCAATAATGAGGTCTCTGGGGTGGACCTAGACATCAAAATCAGTGCCCCAGGTGTGCATTGCCAGCTGAAATGGAACTCAGCTGACTGCTTCAGAAGAGGGAGGGAGAAATATGGGGCCTGGCTCAGAGATCCAGGGTGCATATAAAAGCCCAAGTTCAGTTCAGTTCAGTGGCTCAGTCGTGTCCGACTCTTTGCGAATCCACAGACTGCAGTACTCTAGGCCTCCCTGTCCATCAACAACTCCTGGAGCTTGCTCAAACTCCTGTCCATTGTGTTAGTGATGCCATCCAACCATCTCATCCTCTGTCATCCCCTTCTCCTCCTGCCCCAAATCTTTCCTAGCATCAGGGAGTTAGTTTCAAATGAGTCAGTTCTTCACATCAGGTGGCCAAAGTATTGGAGTTTCAGCTTCAGCATCAGTCCTTCCAATGACTATTCAGGACTGATTTCTTTTAGGANGGAAAAACTGCAATAGTACAAGGAGCATGTGAGAAAAATACTATAGAGCAATAAAGTAGAAACTTAGAGGAAGTCTTCTGAAATATCACAAAATGATATCCTGGCTGTTTGGTAAACTTGGTATCATGATTTCAAGTTTCACACACATTGTTACCACGCCAGTAAGAAAGGAAAAACAGTATATATATAAAATGGAAAACACACAGTTGTTGCCACACCAAAAACTGCACATCCCGGTGGACCAGGGGTGAAGTAGAAATTAGAAAACACGTGGGGACTGCTTAAACTCTCATCCTAGAACCAACAGAGGCAACCGGGGCGTTGAATCGCATAGAATATGTGTCAGCAGCCCAAAGCCAGCCCACTGCTGAAACCAGGGCTTAACGTGGGGCACTCAGCTCTAAAAGGAAGTGGAAAAACTTACCGTTGCTGCCAAGAACCTTGACTTGCATACATCTGCTTATACAGACTATACAGAGGGAGCAAAGATAACTGAGAAATCAGAAGCTGGGCCAGCCACTNGGGCTTAACGTGGGGCACTCAGCTCTAAAAGGAAGTGGAAAAACTTACCGTTGCTGCCAAGAACCTTGACTTGCATACATCTGCTTATACAGACTATACAGAGGGAGCAAAGATAACTGAGAAATCAGAAGCTGGGCCAGCCACTGCTGCAGGCTCTGGGGCTCGATCTGTGATGCGCTGCAGTCTCATGGCGGAAGGAACCCAAGCACCAGTCCAGAACCTGGTTCTGGTTGTGCCGCTAGACGTGTGTATGGGACGTGTATGTGTGAGAGAGAAAGAGGGAATGAGATCAAATGAGCAAGAAATACGAACAATGAAAACAACTAGAGAATACACTCTTGAAGAAAGGCAAATAATAGGGCAATATGAAGATAACTTACTATAAAGTTCTTTTGAACTGTGTCNTGTATGTGTGAGAGAGAAAGAGGGAATGAGATCAAATGAGCAAGAAATACGAACAATGAAAACAACTAGAGAATACACTCTTGAAGAAAGGCAAATAATAGGGCAATATGAAGATAACTTACTATAAAGTTCTTTTGAACTGTGTCTAAGAAAGTATAGCTCATAAAGCCACCAAATCCTTCTAAACCCAGCTCCACATCTTCTTAGCTGTGTGACCTTGTGCAAGTCACTTGACTTTGTGGAATCTTAGTTTCCTCATCCAAAAATTGGGGATTAAAATAGTACCTCTTTCATTGAATTACTGGGACTATTAGTTATGACAGTGT
The DNA here is from genome assembly GCA_006410615.1 of Neotragus moschatus. Lineage (NCBI taxonomy): Eukaryota > Metazoa > Chordata > Mammalia > Artiodactyla > Bovidae > Neotragus > Neotragus moschatus. The sequence goes on from SJYA01002027.1 coordinate 3,412,582, forward strand.
CTAGCATAGATCAAACTAAAATGCAATGATGGAAGTCAAATATTCATTAGAAATGGAAAAAGAAAAAAAAATCAGAATCAGTAACAGAAAATCTGATGAATAACATAGAAGATAAACTTGAGAAGTTCTCCCAAAGTTTCTAAGAAAATCGAAAGAGATTTAAAAATAATGATAGAAAATAAAATAAGCATAGAGGAAATAGAAAAACATTCTGACATTTAATATAAGCATTCTGACATTTAAAGTAAGGATAGAGATTTTTTAATTACTGTTGATAACCTTGGATTCACAATATATAAATCTGTATGAAAAGATGGCTTGCCTTCTTTTCAAGGATCCATGAAATACATACTAAGATACATTGTATTATGCAAAGCCATAGGTTTTCAAAAGATTCTTTGTGCTACCTTGGTCAAAACCAAGGATCCCTAATTATAAGTAGGTTTCTAGGCCCTCAGTTCTCTATTCAACTAAGTGTTCTGCTTTTCATTTTTTTACATGTTGGGGCTTCAATGAAGGTTTAATTTTTTAAGTGTTGCACTGGTTAAAAAATAACAAAAGGTGGAAAATTGCTGCCCTGAAAGTTTAATAAATTTTCTAAGAGTTGAAATAGGGTACATAAACCCAATTCTCAAACTATCAGAAAGGTGACACCAGAAATTAATAACAAAGTCAAAAACAAAACAAAACAAACCATCCTGGCTGGTTTGACCTTAAAATTACTATTCTAATTCATTATTGACTCAAGGAAAGGGAAAGTCACTCAGTCGTGTCTGACTCTTTGTGACCCCCATAGACTATTGAGACCATGGGATTCTCCAGGCCAGAATACTGGAGTGGGTAGCCTTTCCCTTCTCCAGGGGATCTTCCCAACCCAGGGATCGAACCCAGGTCTCCCACATTACAGGAGGATTCTTTACCAGCTGAGCCACAAGGGAAGCCCATTATGACTCAAAGAGGTAATCAAACTATGATNGGTAGCCTTTCCCTTCTCCAGGGGATCTTCCCAACCCAGGGATCGAACCCAGGTCTCCCACATTACAGGAGGATTCTTTACCAGCTGAGCCACAAGGGAAGCCCATTATGACTCAAAGAGGTAATCAAACTATGATTATAACCTGTATGAAACTGTGACATAGTGCAACCTATAAAATGTGAAGAAAACAATAATCAGGGCATAATCACAACCTCATAGTTCCATTATAAAATGAAAATTAGAAAAAATAAGCACTTCATTCTCCTATTTGGAAATTTTTAAAAGTTAGCTCGAAGAAAAAGGGAATTTTAGAGATAAAAGTAAAAAATAAATGAAAACAAGAATAACAAATATTATAATCAATACATCTAAGAGCTGAATCTTTGTGAGTTAAAATAAACAAACAAAAAGAGACAATGAATTAGAGAAATCTCTGGCAATTATAATTTTTAAAAGGAGGAAAAAAATTCATTTAATATTGAGTACATTGCCATGCTTAGTCACTCAGTCATGGACAACTCTTTTTGACTCCATGGACTGTAGCCCACCAGACTCCTCTGTCCATGGGGATTCTCCAAGCAAGAATACTGGAGTGGGCTTCCATGTCCTCCTCCAGGGGATCTTTCCAACCCAGGGATCAAACCCAGGTCTCCCACAATGTAGGTGGATTCTTCACCATCTGAGCCACCAGGGAAGCCCAAGAATATTGGAGTGGGTAGCCTATCCTTTCTCCAGAGGAACTTCCTGACCCAGGAATCAAACCAGCGTCTCCTGCATTGCAGGTGGATTCTTCACCAGCTGAGCTACCAGGGAAGCCCTTTAATAATGAGTAGTAATTAGGTAATAATGAGTAATAATGTGTAGTAATGAAGGTTATAATCCCAGGCCCAAAAGAGATCATAATTTGATTAGAGAATTTGGGTACTCTGGGCAGGGAATCGATCCCTGCCACATGAATCGATTCCATATACTAGGAAAAAAATTTGATATATGAATCAAAATTCTTTAAAATGTGCTGACTTTTGGACCCAGAAATTTGTTTCCAGTCATAAGTTTGATAAAATTACTATAGAGGTGAACCAGAACTTATTTAAAATAGAAATTCTTTTTTGCATTATCCAAAAGACTTCCCTGGTGTCTCAGATGGTAAAGCATCTGCCCACAGTATGGAGACCTGGGTTCGATCCCTGGGTCTGGAAGATCCCGTGGAAAAGGAAACGGCAACCCACTCCAGTACTCTTAACTAGAGAATCCCATGGTTGGAGGAGCTTGGTGGGCTATAGTCCATGGGGTTGCAAAGAGTCGGACAAAACTGAATGACTTCACTTTCACTTTCCAAAAGAACAAAACATGAGAAATTTCATAAATGTTCAACCATATTAAATAAGATAGGGTACATTTATTCAGTGCAATGCCATGTAACCATTAAAAAGTTGTAGAATACCTGACACATTTATTTCACTTGGTAAAGTGAAAAAGGCAAGCTTCAAAACATCAGTCCAGGCTTTGGGGGTGGATTAAATGATTTCATTCATTTATTTCATGCCATCAATGGAAAAGACATTTCGTGTGTTAGTTTTCTCTCCCACACAGGATTATTTTGAGAGCTAGTTGTATATAATGTAGCTGCTCCAAGCCTGGCATGTGGATATTATCCATCACGTAGACTATTGCCCGTGTTGAGGAGAGTTAAGGCTTAACTCTAGCGCACACAGGCATTTTTGTCCCAGGATGCAATGAGTCTGATGTGCTGAGGAAATGACGATGTGGGAACATGTGTGTGTTAACCCTTCACCTTCTGCTCTCTCTAAACACGCGTTTAGCACTGAATGTCTTGCTGATAATCAGGAAAAGGCAGCTGCATGAAAATAAGAGATCACTCTAGAATCCAGCCACTATTTCTGAGTCTGACCATGAGCCAGTCTCTCTCTGTATATGTCTCATCTGGCTCTAGCATGCGTTCAGAGAGGCCCTGGCCAATCTTACCAGTTGCCACATCCATGATTGTTCTCATTAAGCTTGGTGTATTTTACCAAGAGCTTTAATAAAATTCTCTTTGTTGGAAGTCTGCAAACATTACAGTTGATTTTAATTTTTATAATGTGTTATGTTGAGTTGGAATTGGACCCAGTCTTCCTTGAAGTGATAGTTTCACTGAAATATGCAGAACATGAGCTGACCCCTTCTTTTGAGCTGACATGGTCAAGGTGATGGGTTCCTACCACGTATGTCCAACAGAGGTTCTAACAGGAAGCTGTGCAAGCCTTGGCAGTGTACCTCAACATTAATGACTGTTATTAACTCTCACATCAGCCCTGCATAAAATACCATCTTTGCAAAATGTGATGGAATAACCTGCCTAGGTTTGTCTCCCCCTACAATTGGGATTTTTTATAACTCCCATTGTAGGAACATGTGGGTACAAGCCCTTCACTTCAGGTACATGACTTACCATGTGGCTTACTGGGTAGGACTTCCTTATCCTCCCATCCTTTAATATTTCAGATAATCCCAAGCACTATTTTGTATCTATTTCAAGCCTTCAGTTATCCTCCTATTTTATGTCTGTTGAGTGTATCTTTCTTCCTCATTCATCTCCTGTTATCTCATTCCAATATTGGGCAAGACACACTTGTTGCTATCTAAGGGCCTTTGGAGTCATTTGTTGTTTTGGTAGCACACATACAAGCTTATTTCCTTTCTTGGAATTGGGAAGTCATGTGGTATCAACTCATTAAATTGGAATTGTTTCAGGGATCTGGTTTATGGGTGTATAATAAGGTCAGGTTCTAAGGCCTGTGGGCAAATGTGACCTCTTTGTAGAAGGAGGACTTCTGTGGTGTGAGAAGCAGGGTTCTGACTACGCTCAGAAGGTTTCCTGGTCACCTAAATAATCTTACAAAACAACATTNAGCCCAAGAATATTGGAGTGGGTAGCCTATCCTTTCTCCAGAGGAACTTCCTGACCCAGGAATCAAACCAGCGTCTCCTGCATTGCAGGTGGATTCTTCACCAGCTGAGCTACCAGGGAAGCCCTTTAATAATGAGTAGTAATTAGGTAATAATGAGTAATAATGTGTAGTAATGAAGGTTATAATCCCAGGCCCAAAAGAGATCATAATTTGATTAGAGAATTTGGGTACTCTGGGCAGGGAATCGATCCCTGCCACATGAATCGATTCCATATACTAGGAAAAAAATTTGATATATGAATCAAAATTCTTTAAAATGTGCTGACTTTTGGACCCAGAAATTTGTTTCCAGTCATAAGTTTGATAAAATTACTATAGAGGTGAACCAGAACTTATTTAAAATAGAAATTCTTTTTTGCATTATCCAAAAGACTTCCCTGGTGTCTCAGATGGTAAAGCATCTGCCCACAGTATGGAGACCTGGGTTCGATCCCTGGGTCTGGAAGATCCCGTGGAAAAGGAAACGGCAACCCACTCCAGTACTCTTAACTAGAGAATCCCATGGTTGGAGGAGCTTGGTGGGCTATAGTCCATGGGGTTGCAAAGAGTCGGACAAAACTGAATGACTTCACTTTCACTTTCCAAAAGAACAAAACATGAGAAATTTCATAAATGTTCAACCATATTAAATAAGATAGGGTACATTTATTCAGTGCAATGCCATGTAACCATTAAAAAGTTGTAGAATACCTGACACATTTATTTCACTTGGTAAAGTGAAAAAGGCAAGCTTCAAAACATCAGTCCAGGCTTTGGGGGTGGATTAAATGATTTCATTCATTTATTTCATGCCATCAATGGAAAAGACATTTCGTGTGTTAGTTTTCTCTCCCACACAGGATTATTTTGAGAGCTAGTTGTATATAATGTAGCTGCTCCAAGCCTGGCATGTGGATATTATCCATCACGTAGACTATTGCCCGTGTTGAGGAGAGTTAAGGCTTAACTCTAGCGCACACAGGCATTTTTGTCCCAGGATGCAATGAGTCTGATGTGCTGAGGAAATGACGATGTGGGAACATGTGTGTGTTAACCCTTCACCTTCTGCTCTCTCTAAACACGCGTTTAGCACTGAATGTCTTGCTGATAATCAGGAAAAGGCAGCTGCATGAAAATAAGAGATCACTCTAGAATCCAGCCACTATTTCTGAGTCTGACCATGAGCCAGTCTCTCTCTGTATATGTCTCATTTGGCTCTAGCATGCGTTCAGAGAGGCCCTGGCCAATCTTACCAGTTGCCACATCCATGATTGTTCTCATTAAGCTTGGTGTATTTTAGCAAGAGCTTTAATAAAATTCTCTTTGTTGGAAGTCTGCAAACATTACAGTTGATTTTAATTTTTATAATGTGTTATGTTGAGTTGGAATTGGACCCAGTCTTCCTTGAAGTGATAGTTTCACTGAAATATGCAGAACATGAGCTGACCCCTTCTTTTGCCCTGACATGGTCAAGGTGATGGGTTCCTACCACGTATGTCCAACAGAGGTTCTAACAGGAAGCTGTGCAAGCCTTGGCAGTGTACCTCAACATTAATGACTGTTATTAACTCTCACATCAGCCCTGCATAAAATACCATCTTTGCAAAATGTGATGGAATAACCTGCCTAGGTTTGTCTCCCCCTACAATTGGGATTTTTTATAACTCCCATTGTAGGAACATGTGGGTACAAGCCCTTCACTTCAGGTACATGACTTACCATGTGGCTTACTGGGTAGGACTTCCTTATCCTCCCATCCTTTAATATTTCAGATAATCCCAAGCACTATTTTGTATCTATTTCAAGCCTTCAGTTATCCTCCTATTTTATGTCTGTTGAGTGTATCTTTCTTCCTCATTCATCTCCTGTTATCTCATTCCAATATTGGGCAAGACACACTTGTTGCTATCTAAGGGCCTTTGGAGTCATTTGTTGTTTTGGTAGCACACATACAAGCTTATTTCCTTTCTTGGAATTGGGAAGTCATGTGGTATCAACTCATTAAATTGGAATTGTTTCAGGGATCTGGTTTATGGGTGTATAATAAGGTCAGGTTCTAAGGCCTGTGGGCAAATGTGACCTCTTTGTAGAAGGAGGACTTCTGTGGTGTGAGAAGCAGGGTTCTGACTACGCTCAGAAGGTTTCCTGGTCACCTAAATAATCTTACAAAACAACATTTTAATGACTTAAGTGTAAATAGATTAGACACATATGGATTCAATTTCCCTTCAAATGCACATGACTTGGTAAAATCCAGAGCTTAGGGCAAAACGTGTTTTGGTTTATAAAAACCCAAACATTGGAAAATAAAACTGGAACGTTTGTCTAGCCCCTGAATACCATGGGGTCAGCTTATTCCTTACCGCCAATTTACAGCTTGTTCCAGGAAAACAGAGCATGCCCCAACTCTTCTTGTCTTATGTGATGACGTGCTCTTAAAAGAAGATATTTTCTTATTTTAAGATTTTTTTTACTCTGAAGTTTTTTCTTCAAGAAAAACTTATCAGGCCTCCCAAAGGTAGGGCATCATTTGCCCTAACGCATCCCTGATGTCTTTTCTCTTTGTGCGGTTCCATCTTTGGGTCTTCACATTCGCTTACTTTGGATTATTGATGAGTATTTGCAGCTCGTGGGGGAAAACTCTTTTCTTAACAACGATAATCAATTGTTTAAATATATATTTGCAGCTTTTCAAAGACTCAACTATCTCTGAAAATAAAAAGTACTTTGAACCACAGTATAAAATTGTTCGAGCTTCTCTAAACCTACTGGGCCTGTAAGCTCACCCCATTTTTCCTGCAGTGCCTCCTGAGTTTTTGTTCCAAGAGGGGGAGTGCAATGGATCACTCTGTCTTTTTAAGGTGATGGGTAAGAAAGGCAGTGAATGTGTAGCCAGTGAAGACAGTGGGTATTTAAGACTTGCCCACCAACCAGAGAGGTGATTCATTATACCCAGTACAGTGTGTGCGTGTGTGTTTGGTGGTGACTTGTCCCTAATTCCCAAAATAACAAAATAAGAGCTCTGAGTGGGAAAATGTGACCCATCAGTAAATCAAGTCAAATTGTTGTTGATGGACCCTGTCTTCAGCCCATTATAACCATTTATACTAGGCATTGTGCACTCTGATTGTTAGAAATATTTACATCTACTTGTGTTCTGAGTTTTTTTTTTTTCCTTTTTATTAATGCAAAGCTCAAATTTGGCCACCTGATGTAAAGAGCCTATTCATTGGAAAAGACCCTGATGCTGGGAAAGATTGAAGGCAGGAGGAAAAGAGGATGACAGAGGATAAGATGGTTGGATGGCATCACTGACTCGGTGGACATGAGTTTGAGCAAACTCCAGGAGGTGGTGAGGGACAGGGAAGCCTGGCGTGCTGCAGTCCATGGGGTCGCAAAGAGTTGGACATGAGTGAGTCACTGAACAACAACAACAACGGTACAAGAGTGTGCCAGTGTTTCAATTTGGAATACAAACTAAAAATAAAAAAGGGTACGTTTATAACAATGGACATCCTGCAAAATGAATTCTTCTATGTTGACGTCTTGATGCAGTCAACATTGCCACAGATAAATAAAATCAGTTGATAACTGAAACTATCTGTTAGTCAATAATATCGTATCCTCCCTTACCGAATCATTTTATCAGAAGTACTCATCTAGAAGGTCATAAGGATGGTGATCATTTTGAACATTTATTAGGGACTATGTGTTTTATCTCAAGTATTACTCATCTTCCCCCAAACTCTTCAGCTTGGATGTTCTTAACGCCACTGCCTTCTTGAGAAAACCGAGAATCAGAGTGTATAAGTAACTTAACAAAGGTTACACACTTGAACATAACAGAGACAGTATTTGAATCCAGATCTGGGTGATCTCAAATCCATTGTGTTCCCCCCAAGTCCCTCATTAGCCCTTTGGTTATAAGGTGGTTAGGAGGGGCAGCACAACTAAGACAGTGGTAGTAACAGCAAAGTAGTGGCTAACAGCTATTGAGATAGGATTGTTATGATGAGATGGGCGTCCCTGGTGGCTCAGATGGTAAAGAATCCACCTGCAATGCAGGAGACTTGGGTTTGACCCCTGGGTTGGGAGGATCCCCTGAAGGAGGGCATGGAAACTCACTCCAGTTCTTGCCTGGAGGATCCCACGGACAAAGGAGCCTGGCAGATTCATAGGGGTGCAAAGGGTCAGACACAACTGAAGCAACTTAGTGCAACTTCATGATGAATTTTTATTGAAGTATAGTTGACTTAAAATATTATATTAGTTTCAGGTGTACAACACAGTGATTTGATAATCTCTAAAGAAGCCTCAGTCTATAGAGTGGATAGGAGTCTAACTTTTACGGAATGATTCTAATTAAATATCAGATTGAATCAGGGTCGCTATTCTAGGAGAGGGTAAGCAGATACTCCATTTAATTTGCCTTAAGTTGCCCAGTTTGGCATAAATCCAGTGCATCCATCCTAACTTCAGGGGCATAGGATATTAGCTTCTGTGCGTATGTGTGTGTTCACAAATAATTCCAAGCAGTTTTGTTTGCTCACCTGCTCTCAGCAGCTGAGATTATGCAGAAAAGTTTCTACAATCCCATCAGCATTGGTGCCTGTTTCAGGCGGAGAGATTCCCACTACAAATCACAGGCATCCTAAACAGACTCCTTAAAGGATAGGAAATGTATTAAATGTGTCACTGGGAATTGAGGAAGAGAGTGTCAGTCAATTTAACCTAGTGGCTCCAACTCCATCTCCCCACAGTTCCCCTGGCTGCTCCCTTATCTGTGTGCAGCTTCCTCTGTGGCAGCGGAAATTGGTACTGTAGTTTCAGACTTCACATCCACGCACCACAGTGTCTAGAGGAGGAGAAAATAGCTACTGATTCCAGTGGCTCAGTCTCAAAAGGGAGGAAATTTCTTACCCAGAAGCTCTCATCACAATTCTAGTGTCTAACTGATCCATGTTCTCTTGGTGCAGGAAATGCCACGCATTGATTGGTTTAGTCTTGGAATCTCCATCAACCAATGGCAAGGGAGAAGGGGTTGTCCCAAAACCAATGAGGTCTGCTCTTGGTCCTGAGGTTCGCAGCGTCCCTGAATCTCATGAGTGCTGAGAAGAGTGGTGGATAACAGCCTAGACCTGGGGTTCCCTTCGGCAGAAGAAAAGGATAAAAGAGGTTTAGGAAAGGGCCCTGAAGGACATGGTGGGGGGCTGGGTAGGGCAAATGAAGAGGAGCACAAAGCTTAGCAGCTTCCTAGACAGAACTCTGCCAGTGGTACCCAGGGGTGATGAATTGTATATGCAGACCCCTCTGAAGGGGTCTCCATGGAGACAGCTGCCTGGTTCCAAGGAGCATGCATGGCTATGGGGCTGGGTCCTGCTGCAGCAATGGTCAAAAAGAGGGGCTTGGAAATGTGATGGCTGTGGAGCTTCTGTGATGTTACTTTAGTGGTTTCCTTTCAAAAACTTGCAGGAGAGTTGTTTTTGCAGGGTCTTGTGCATTCTGACAGCAGTCACTAGAGGGCTCACGGGACAACTTGCCCTCTAGAGGTAGAGCCCAGAAAGCTGATGCGAAGCTGTCCTGGGGTTCAGAGCCCTGGGAGCTGATTGGAAGGCAGGCAGTCACAGGAGACCTTCCAAGAGAAACCTCAGGGATGAACAAGCTGGTTAAGCTCTTAAAAACCACGTGTTAGTCTCTCATGAGAATGACTAGTGGAATAGTTATATGTGTGTGGTCCAATATGGAGCCACCAGCCATGTGTGGTTACTGAACTCTAGAAATGTGACTCCTGCAACTGGAGATGTGCTCAAAGTACAAATTACACACCGGATCTTGAAGGCTTTGTGTGAAAGAAAAAGAATGCAATGTCTCAGTTTTGTATATTGATTATATGTTGACATTATAATATTTGAATAATTGGGTTAAATAAAATCTATTAGTAAAATTAAAATCATTTCTTTTGCTTTTGTTGTTTAAAATTGATTAATTTATTTTACTATTATTTTTTTAGGTAATATGAATCGGCTTAGGACCTGGTGTAGTCATTTTACCATATAATTTTTTATGTGTGGGTGTGTTTTTTTAATTGAAGTATAGTTGACCTGCAACATTATATTCGTTTTAGGTATATAGCATGGTGATTCAACATTTATAAAAAAAATTTTAAATTTCCTATGTCTGGGGACTTCTCTGTCCGTCCAGTAGTTAAGATTTCTTGCTTCTAATCCATGGGGCGCTGGTTCAATCCCAGGTTGGGGAACTAAGAGCCCACATTCTGCTTTCACCAAAAAAAAAAGTTTAATAAACACAATCATCTATATTTGCGATTCACATTATATTTCTGCTGGACGGTGCTATGTTGAGCCATTGCGAAGGAGAGAGAGTAACTTGGTAGGGTGGAGTGGAAGGGTGGTACCCTGAGAAACCCTCAGGGAGGTCTGAGGCAGTTGAAGGGACCCTTCCACCATGTGCCTGGCCTGGGGGCAGAGGCACTCCCTGAGACTTTGGTGATGATGACAGTGATGACAGGGTGACTTGCCCTTAATTCTGTGTNTATGTTGAGCCATTGCGAAGGAGAGAGAGTAACTTGGTAGGGTGGAGTGGAAGGGTGGTACCCTGAGAAACCCTCAGGGAGGTCTGAGGCAGTTGAAGGGACCCTTCCACCATGTGCCTGGCCTGGGGGCAGAGGCACTCCCTGAGACTTTGGTGATGATGACAGTGATGACAGGGTGACTTGCCCTTAATTCTGTGTGTCAGATTAAGCTCAACACCCAGTGTATTAAATCCACCCCGTGGTTGCCTCAGAGTTTCTGTGTGAATCAGAAGAGGTGACTAGTGTCAAACCTGGATACAAAATAAGACCACCTTACACATGCCTTTATCATTTTTCTTTCGCAGTGTTTGACCATTTAGCATCTAGAGACTGGGAAACTGAACTTTCATGAAACACCGTTGCTTGTGTGATCTGTCTTTTCAGAGACAGAGGCTGCTGACATTTTTGTTAACATCACCTATCACTGCGAGCTCAGCACGTGTCAGACAGATAAGCATGCTGTGCCTCACCTCCTTTTCCGGAGAATACAATGGAAATCTTCCAGCTCCTTCGTCTCTCAGAAGGCAGAAGTTCATTAATTTTCAGTACTCTTTATGTAACTTGCAGAAGACAGATGAATAATATAAGCTGTTAAGCCAAAAGCTTCCCAAAAGGCTTGGCCAAGGCTAAGACAAAGAATCAAATCAGATGGAAATGGAAATGATCATGTGAAGTGATGAATAAAATGGTGACTCCTAATTATAAGTTCTGGGGCATCAATGTGGACCATCCCTAGACTCAAAGTAGCAGGAGCTGATGGTATCAATAGCCAAGGTTCCGTTTCCAGAATAAGTCCTTGCCCAGGTGGTGCTAGTGGTAAAGAACCTGCCTGCCACTGCATGAGACACAGGAGACACAGGTTCAATCCCTGGGTTGGGAAGATCCCCTGGAGAAGGGCATGGCAACCCACTTCAATGTTCTTGCCTGGAGAATCCCATGGACAAGAGGAGCCTGGGGGTGACAGTCTATGGGGTCACAAAGAGTCGGACATGACTGAGCAGATAACACTTTCACTTCTCGTGCCGTCTGATCTTTCTGCCCACCATCTCAGCCCCTGACCTCCAGAGCAGAGTGTCCACTTTTGACCCCAAAGTCACCACCACGGCCATACCATAGGGCACTTCATTCTTTCCCATCCAACCTTCCCAAAGGGAAGAAACCAAGATCCCTCCCTGCACCTGCCAATCAAAGATGAGGAATACTTTTATTCCATAACTGGCAATATTGATAAAAATGTCAATATTTATTTCACATTCAGGTAGGATTAGCATTTAACAACGGATTGAGTTTCGTTCTACAGATCATACAATAAAACTGTGTGCATTTTACAGCCATAGTGTCAGAGGCTGACTTTTAAAAATACCACCTATACCTCAAACATGCACAGTCCCCAAATCCTACAACTTTGTAAAGAGGATGCCCTCATTTAATATACAAGTTCCAATGGACTTGACAAAGGTCAGCCCCTCCACTGTTGCTGGTGCAACTCAGTTTAACAGCATTGCATTGCTTTTTTGCCCAAACTCCATTTTCATCTCTTTCAAAACAAAAGCAAAGCTCATTTTGCCTTTTGTTTAGGGTTTTTCAGATAGTTTTTCAGACTTCCTGATGAGATAGCACATCTCCTTCTGTACTTATCTTCCAAGTCTAGTACAACCCACAAAACATGTACTTCAAGCATTTTGACAAACACACAGTACCAAGGAGGCTTAGTACAAAGAGAATAGGATGCAGTGAAGGTTAGCATGCAAAATATGCTCCTTGGCCTTGTTTAGATGCTAAGTATTCGTTTCATCAATGAGTAATTCTACTCTGCCCAAGATGCTGAGCGATACAAGTGTCAAGAAAACAGGATTGCTACCTTCAAGGTGTAGTTATCAAGGGAGGAAGAACTAAGCAAGTACACGGATAATTATAGGACCCCCCATATTGTGTGAGAGCCGGGGAGGACACAAGGCAGCGGTCCTTTAAAACTCCACAATTTCAATTCTTTTAAATTGAAGGATAATTGCTTTACAATGGGAAGATAGTTTCTGCTCTTCAACGATCTGAATCAACCATATGTAAACAAATGTCCCCTCCCNCTAAGCAAGTACACGGATAATTATAGGACCCCCCATATTGTGTGAGAGCCGGGGAGGACACAAGGCAGCGGTCCTTTAAAACTCCACAATTTCAATTCTTTTAAATTGAAGGATAATTGCTTTACAATGGGAAGATAGTTTCTGCTCTTCAACGATCTGAATCAACCATATGTAAACAAATGTCCCCTCCCTCTTGAGCCTTCCTGCCCCCCCCCACCATCCCACTCTCTAGGTCATCAGAGAGCACCAAGCTGAGTTCCCTGTGCTTTACAGCAGCTTCCCACCAGTGACCTGTTTCACACGTGGTCCTGTATGTATATCAGTCCTAATCTCCCAGTTCACTCCACCCCATCCCTCCCACCCTGGGCCCACATGTCCATCTCTATACCTGCATCTCCACTCCTGCCTTCTTCCCCTGCCACAGGTTCATCTGTACTACGTTGAACACATATCTATTGCTAAATGAAGTCTCTTTTAAAAGTGAAAAAAAAAAAAAAAAAAAGACTGTAATTACTTGAGACAAAGTTCAGGCATACTGCAGATCCTTCCATGAGCTGTTTCGGTTTCACTCTGTGGCCAATATTTTGTGTCTGCAGGCCGGGTGGGTCTGGGAGCCACAGGTGTTGCAGAGGGGCAGCTGCGAAGGCCAGGTGGATGGCAAAGGAGGGGCAGGAAGGAGAGGTCAGGAGAGGGCTGGGACCAGCTGGGCGTGGAGGGGAATGCTGGAAAATCTCTAGGTTTTGTCAGAGGCCTGGGCGGGGCCGTCAGGAAGAGACAGGGCGGTGTTCCCAGAGCTGTGGTTTGGGGCCAGCTATATAACAGAAGCACTGAATCTCCTGGGCAAACCGCTTCAAGCTGCCTTCCTATCAACCCCAAACTCAAGAGAAAGTATACAGTTCCTTTCTTTTCTATCTCCATGTTTTGTATTTCCATGGGGCCAGGAGCTTCCAACAAGTCAAGACATCTTTTTCTCAAGACTCTGTTGCTCAAATCTGTGGTTCTATCTCCTAAGAGTTACTTGACACCTTTGTACTGGGTTTTATTTTTACGTTCCAGCAAATAATTCCTTGATTTTCAAACAACCGTATTTGTTATCAGGCTCCAAGTAGTTTATTTCAGAATCCTGGGATCTTTGAAGTAAAAAGCCCAAAGAACTGATAGTTAATAAGAATGGTCATTTTGGTTCTTTGTTAGAGTAAATACTATGAGGAATATTACTACCGATACCAAACAGCCATCCTTAAAAAAACGGGAAGATGAAAAGCTCTCTTATCAGTAGAATTCTTGTGCTGAAGTATTAAGACAGTATCAGGCTTTTAAAAGGGGGAACTAGGATATTTCAAATATAGACTTCTCCCCCTCTCAGATGATAAAAAGTAGTGCCTTTGGCCATGGTAATAATTTCATACAAAGAATAAAAATTAAAAACCATAAATACATCTGAAAATACAACTTACCAAATTTTACTGACTGGTAAATTATAGGCTGCGTTGAGTTACTATGACAAATGTTAATGGAATATGGTTGTTAAATGCTGTTTTCTCATTGGCTGATGACTGGTCTTTAACTACGAGGGAAGACCAGCCGGGTAAACAGGAAGTCATCTCTATGGCAACGGGCCATTCAACTTAACTTTTTTAACCCATGAAGAGGTAATTACTTTATTTTTTATTTCCATTTTTACAATATTCACAGTTTATAATAGCAGTGAGGACCTCTGGGGTCAGGCATTTCCTGGCTGCTAATAACAGGCTGATTTCAGGCCACCAAGGCTGGAGCATTCTGCCATTTTTTTTTTTTTTTTTAACGAAAAGAGAGCTATGATTTTCTCTTTTCCTTCCTGAAGTCTGTAGCATAAATAAATGACAGGATTTTATGTTCACACACATGGTGTTTTGATTTCCTGCAGATGATAACATCAGAGAGGAGACTGATCATCATCAGTGGGGTGGTAGGGGGTGGGGTGGTGGGGAGTGAGATGGAAAAGCCACGGAGAGTCCTTCTGGATGGCTGGTTGGAATGACTCCTGGGTACTGAAAGCGAAGATGAGACGGTGGGTCTGCCCGGGGCAGAACTCACTGCACCAAGATGCACAGCCTTGGAGACTAGGGAATGTTCTGGTGGAGGCAACCATGAGTCAATGTTTCTTTCTGAACTCACTGCAGAGACTAGAATCCAGGGCCATTTCCCTGGCCTTTGCTCACCCAGGAAAATTTTCTTCCCTATTAGAAAACTCTGTGATCTATGCATCAAAAAATCATAAGGCAGGGACTTTCCTGGTGGCACAGTGGATTAAGAATCCACCTGCCAAGGTGAGGGACATGGGTTCAATCCCCGGCCCAGGAAGATCCCACATGCCTTGGAGCAACTAAGCCCTTGGAGCAACAACTACTGAGCCTGCCTACTGCAACGCTCAAGCCTGCTCGCCTAGAGCCTGTGTGCCTCAACAAGAGAGCCAGCGATGAGAAGCCCGGGCACTGCAAGGAAGAGGAGCCCCTGCTCACTGCAACTGCAGAAAGACTGTGCACAGCAACGAAGACCCAGCACAGCCAAAAAACAAAATAAAACTGTAAGGCAGACCGCAGTCATGAGTTGTCTTGGGAACAAAGGTGAGGCTTGGACGAAGCCATTGCTTTAGGTACCAGAGCATCACCCTAGGTACCTTGAATGCCCCAACAGCCACTGTCTGTGGGAGAGGAAGGACCCAGACACAAGCACATCCCTCCCCAGCAGACTTTGGGCAAATTTGAATCCAGCTTTAAAGACTCTTTAAAGACTTCTCCACCAGCTTCTGGTCTCTGAAGGGAAGAGGGAAGGGACACAAGAGAAGGAAAGGACACAAGAGACAAAAGAGACAGAAGAAGGAAAGGACACAAGAGAAAGCTGTAGCAGTCCTCTTCTGCTGTCTGCTCATAACAGCATTGTCGCTGCTGTTTATCACTTCGGTTGTGTCCGACTCTTTGTGACCCTGTGGACTGTAGCCTACCAGGGTCCTCTGTCCATGGGACTCTCCAGGCAAGAATACTGAAGTGGGTTGCCATTTCCTATTCCAGGGGATCTTTCTGACCCAGGGACTGAACTTATGTTTCCTGCCCTGGCAGGCAGATTCTCTACCACTGTGCTACCTGGGAAGCACCTGTTCAGAGCAGGATCAGATTAACCATGAGGGTGTCAGCATCAACGTGAAAAAGAGAAGACAGGAGGCAAATCTCTGACAGCCATAGCCTCTGTCATCAGAGCCCTAGGAAGCCAGCCCACTGCTGCCGGGCCCCAGAGAGGCAAAGGGAAAAGCGGACTCACGGCAGACAGAGGGGAGCCAGGCCTGACCACCCACCAAATGCCTCCCAATCCAGAGCTCAAACCCCACTAGGCTCTCAAAACTGAGAGATGCTACCCGCGGGAAGAGAGGGAAGGCTGATCCCAGAGAAGAGAGGAAAATCCTACAGAAAAAGGAGACCCACAAGGCTCCGCCTGGGTTCCCTGGATCCCGGAGATGCCTGGAGAATTTGCAGTTCCTTGATAAATGCTGATATTCTGATGAATGCATGGTTTGAGATAAGACTGCTTTCAAGTTTTATTTCTAAAAAACCAAACAGAAATTCATTTACCTTTATATATATATATATATATATGGACCATTTTTTTAAAGTCTTGAATCTGTTACAATGTTGCTTCTGTTTTATGTTTTGGTTTTTCAGTGGAAAGGCACGTGGGATCTTAGCTCCCAGATCAGGGATTGAACCCAGCATCCTGCTTTGGAAGGCAAAGTCCCAACCACTGGACCACCAGGGAAG
This sequence comes from Neotragus moschatus, assembly GCA_006410615.1. Taxonomy (NCBI): domain Eukaryota; kingdom Metazoa; phylum Chordata; class Mammalia; order Artiodactyla; family Bovidae; genus Neotragus; species Neotragus moschatus. The sequence continues at coordinate 3,428,979 of SJYA01002027.1, forward strand.
TCCCTAATATCTTCTTGAGCAGTGCTATCAGCACACAGAGGGCTTCCCAGGTGGCACTAGTTGGTAAAGAACTCACCTGCCAAAGCAGGAGATGTAAGAGATGCAGTTTCTATCCCTGGGTGGGGAAGATCCCCTGGACGAGGGCATGGCAACCCACTGCAGTATTCTTGCTTGGAGAATCCCATGGACAGAGGAGCCTGGGGGCTACAGCCCAGAGGGTCACAAAGAGTCGGACACAACTGCAAGACTTAGCATGCATGCTCGCTCAAGAAACGATCACTCTACGAACAGACTTCCCTGTTCCCTTTTCTTGTGTCCTGTTTGCCTTCCACAGCTCTGAAACATCACTAGAGTAAGCAACAAGCAGTCCATCGGGTCACAAAGAATCTGACGCGGCTTAGCGAATGAACAGCAGCAAAGCAACAAGCAAACCCAAAACTGTGTTTTTAAGGCCAGTTGGTCTGGACGAATTTCCTCTCTTCCTAGCTTGGAAGCTCATTTTCTGCTCTCTGTCACCAGATCCACTCAGTTGCCTAAGAAGTAGACACCACGTGCTCCCAGAAGTGGTTTGGTTTAGATGGAGAAGTCTTCATGGAGAAGGTGCGGAATCAAGAAGAGGATCTGGGACTGGACGCGAAGACCACTGGAAAGCCACCAGAAATTTTTCCACTCATGCAACACGGATGTATCCAATACCTACAGTGAGCCAAGCCCTGAACGGAAAAAGGCCCAGAAGACGCGATTAAAGATGATGAACTGATCAGTAGGCTGCAGGAAGGGGTGGGTGGGAGGTGGATGCAGGAGTTGATTTGGGGAGAGAGAAAGCCACCCTCTCCCTCAGGCTCCAATCAATCTGAAATGGTTTTGAACCACAGCAGGAATCAGGGTCTCCACAACCCCTGTGCTTCTCTGCTCTGTTTAATAAATGTTCCTCTTGGGATAAGACAGAGCAAGAGTCCTCATGGTTTTCACCAAGTCCTGAACATACGTAAAGCCCAGTCCCTCTGAAAACCAAGTTTCTTTACTGCCCATCTCTCTATTCACAACTCCATTCCCTTTCTCATCCCATCTGGCCTCAATCCTTTGCTAACGAACACTAATCTACCAGAGTCAGAGGGCTAAAACTACTGTTGTCGATATCATCGGTAATGTACTAACTTTGCTATGATAGAAATCACCATTGATGTACAAACTCTGGTTGCTTCTCCAGGGTAAGTTGAGCTAATAGACCCTCAAGTCTGTGGAACACCTGGCCTGAGATAGCCTGTAACTCAGAGATATTCTGACTCCAGAAACCATGATTAAGAAATGCCACAGAAAAGTCACAAGATAATGATTAATCCCAGCCTCTTAGTTCTTTCCCTTTAAAAAAGAAAAAATCCTAATTCAAAGATGGAGTTGCAGTGAGCCAGAGGTTTGTCTCATACTTCTTTGCTTGTGGTCCTACAAATAAACCCTGCTGCTGCTGCTGCTGCTGCTAAGCCCTTCAGTTGTGTCCAACTCTGTGCGACCAGAGACGGCAGCCCACCAGGCTCCCCCGTCCCTGGGATTCTCCAGGCAAACCCTGACTTTGCTACAAATACTGGCTGTCAGATTTTGCCTTTCTGCACTGCAGGCAATAGAAGCCTTGCTTGATTCCACACCCACTTTACTTATTCTTTATCTCTCATCTGGCAAATGTTTATTGAGTCCTTACTAACCACCAGGCACTACATTAGGTACTAAGGACATGCTGATATTCAAGACAGACCCAGTGTCTACAGTCATGGAGCTTATAGTGTAGCACAGGTGTTGGCAGTTTTTTGTAACAGGGCAGGTAGCCAACATTTTATGGTTCCTTTTGCAACTATTCAACTCTGCCATCTTAGCGTGAAAGAAACCACAGACGGTACATAGATGAATGAGCATGGCCGTGTTCCAATGGAGCTTTATTTACAAAAACAGGTGGAGGTCCAGATTTGGCTTATGGGTCATTGCTTGCTGACCCCTGGTCTGGAAGGGAAGTCCCTCGGCATGTAATTACAGTGAGCACACTGATTGTTTTGAAAGGGGAAGAGTGATGAGAGAGCAGAGATTAAGGGATCCGAAATTGTTGAGCCTTCTGGAACTGAGGATGTGATGTTCAAGCTGAAATCCAAATGCTCATCAATAAATTAACCTGGTTGGAGGGGTATTGGGAAGTTGGAGGAGCAGAGACTATTCCAAGGAGACGGAGAAGTGTGAACAAATGCCCAGGCATGAGAGAGAATGTGGGAAACATTTGGCATGGCCGGAAGGAGGAATAAAGATGAAAACTAGTGAAGATGAGACTATACATGTATGCAAGGGTCAGGTGCTGGAGGACCTGATAAGAGGTGCTGAGAAGTTTGGACATTGCCTAACCTAAGACAATAGGACCTTCCTATCAGGTTTTAAACACTGGGGTGTCATGACCACACCTGTGTTGGAAAGCTCTCTCCACTGTGGAATGGAGTCAGGTAGAAGTTTTCAAACTGGAAACCAGTTGGAAAGCTGAGGCTCAGTCCACACAAGAGGTGATGATGGATTGTGGTGGCAGAGATGATGGGGATTGATGGCTGAATTTTGCAGAGGAGGTAATCCTGGAATAAGCAACAAGCTCAAAAACTGCTTCTGTGGTTTGAGGAGGTGACTCCTACTTAGCATGGAGCCTCATGTTGCTACTTTTTGCTCTCTGGAAACAGGAACACCTTGATGGGGGAAGGGATACAGTTACAGAGGCCAGGAAGTAACCGTGTAGGGGGGTACAAATGGAGGAACAGGACTAAGAGGTAGCTTGAACTGAAGTGGACCATCTCCTCCATCTCCTTCCCTCCCTGATACACAAGAACGAGTACCAGGTTAGAACTTCTGAATGGGCTATATGGGCTTTGTAAAATGAAGACTCTTGTTTATAGACTTAAGCTCGAGCTGGTACTGGTGAATGACTTCCCTGTATCTAACATGTCTCAACACATGGATAGACTTCCTCTGACTATGGCAGTCAGGAGTGTGCCCACTGGGCTGCCCCAAAATATCAACTAACCTGACAACATCTCTTGGACAGTAAAACTCTTTTTCTAATCAAAGATTACCCTCAGAGAGAGCAAGAGAATCAGCTGTCATCTCAAAATGTATTAAAGATCTTTGAGAGAGACAGGTGATTTCATAAAAGTCTGGAAATTTTAAAGCTAGATGCTATTTCATTACTTTCAGTTCCACTAGCATCACGTGGGTTTTGTCTTGGTAATCAGGCAAGATTCATGGACAGAAGGGGGGAAAAAAAAACACCCAAGAAATCTCTTTGCTTATGACAAAAAATTATTTTCTGATCACTTTATTGGGGGGGAAACAACAGGTCCTGCTGCTAACAGTAAATGTGTATTTAAAGTAGGTTAGTTTAGCTTTTTCCCTTTTTTCTTTTGTATATGATGTTAGAGAATGTTCTGACTTCATTCTTTTATATGTAGCTGTCCAGTGTTCCCAGCACCACTTATTAAAGAGAATGTCTTTTCTCCATTGTATCTTTGCCTCCTTTGTTGTAGATTAATTGATGATAAGAGCATGGGTTTGTTTCTGGACTTTCTTCCTGTTCCGTTGATATCTATTTCTGGTGTGTGTGTGTGTGTGTGTGTGTGTGTGTGTGTGTGTGCGTGTGTGAGTACCATGATGTTTTGATTTGTGTAACTTTGAAATATAGTCTAAAGTCAAGGAGCCTGATTCCTCCAGCTCCATCCTTCTTTTGCTGTACACTTGAAACAAACACAACACTGCAAATCAACCATACTTAAATTTTTAAAAGATTACAAGATTTCTGTTGAAAATCTCAATTATTTCATGCATTTTGTGTAAGTATGGACAGAAGAATAAAATAAGGGCCAATGTGTGTGTTTCTCAACAGAAAAGAATACAGTTTGAAGGATAAGAGCCAAGATGAACCACGCCAGTCTGCCTCTTCATATAGCATCCCCCTTTGTGCACCATTAACCCCAAATTTATACGTCAACAGACAAGAGTCAGGAACATCCCTTGAGCCCTGGGTGTCCTCAGGATCTCAGAGCCCAGGGTCACGACTACCACATGACCTGACATCACTGTCTACACAGGTGAAGGGAAGTGACGAGGTCGGAAACCAACCCCCCAACCCTGCTTTCAATGAATGAATCTTCTCTTACACCACCTCACCCTCCCTAGTTACATTCACTAAATAGGCTGATTTTATTATCTCAGTTCTTGACTTAAATAACTGCCTAATAATCCATTATTTTCCCTCATAAAACAACTCAAGTGACACCATTTTGTGAAGCTGGGTGTGAACATGAAGAATGCCGAGTCTTCACGAAAGTCTGGAGTTATAGATGGTCTCAAGTAACCCAATAAGATGGCAAACCACTTGTAAGCAGAGACCGTTTTCTACACTTCTTTGTAATTCTTCTCAATGCCATGGATACAGGCTCGATACATGTTGAGAAATGCACAGTTTGGTTCATGGTCTTCCCATTGAATTCTGGTGGTGGTTCTCAAAAGAGGCTCACACACAAACACACTCCTTAGAATGGGTTTTGGCTGGGTACCATTCAGAATGATGAAAATTACTTCGAAAAATGGAAGCTTTCTTGACCCAATATTAATACCAATTTCAAGCAGATTCCTTGCAATGACTTGCAGCTGTGGCTGTCATCCTGCCGTGAGGAAGGTGTCAGCAAGACCAAGAATAGTAGCAGTCTGTCATCTCCCTGCTTTTGACGGTCTCATCTGAAATGTTAATTAACTAGTTGCTCGGCACAGAATGAAAATAAAAGTCAAGAAAAGTAGCAAAGGCAAAAAGTGCAATCATGCTAGCATTAAAAATGTGGAACTTGTTTTCCTGGGCTTTTCATGAGCCCTATTCTCCTCATTTAGGCTGTAAACATGTTTCAACTAGCAAACAACTAAATACCAATGCCCATCAAATGAAAGGAAAATTCAGTAGATATGTGATTTTTTGGTTTCTGTTTAAAAATGATGAAGAAATTTGCTGAAATAGATTCTGTTTTGATTCATCCCTTGGAAACTAAAACTGCTTTTCTTTCACACAGTTGAGTTTCGTGTCTTGCATTTCACAGCAGAAAGGTCAATTCAGCAATACCTTAGGTAAATCCACAAGACTTTAATTTTTTTAACTAACCTTTTGAATGAAAAGATGATCAGAAGATTTCAACTCTTAATTAGCATGGTTAAACAGGCTTTCCTGGTAACTCAAATGGTAAAGAATCTGCCTGCAATGCAGGAGACCCAGGTTTGATCCTTGAGTTGGGAAGATCCCCTGGAGGAGGGAATGGCAACTCACTCCAGTATTCTTGTCTGGAAAATCCCATGGACAGAGGAGGCTGGCAGACCCCATTCCATGGGATCACAAAGAGTTGTACACGACGCGACTAACAATTCCACTTTTCACTTCAGACACATAAACATATTCTGTTATAATGTCAGAATTTGAAATCTGAGGACTATTATTTCTAAGACTAGTTTAATAAAAATTCGTGTTTACTTAAGGGTTTATATGGCACTTATCTTTTATGCTTAGGTTTCTTACTTCCAGAATAATAAAGCTCCCAGAGAGTATTTGAAAATGGTCTCATTCACAGAATCAGAGCTCTCTCTGTCTGGGAAAAAGTCACTGTCAGAAATAGCAAAGTCTAGATGGAACTGAAGCTGGCCCTTTAACCTTTGCTGAAAGCAGGATATTTCAATTATCTTAAGAATGTGTCAGATAAAGGAAGTGAATCAACAAGATGAACGAAAATAGAGGAGAAGGAAATTTTTCTGGAGCAGAGAAATCAATGAACAGTAGTATTTGCTGGCCATCTACTCTATATAGGTGCTAAGGAGATTTTAAAGTAGAGGTTAAGAAATGAATTACTTACTCACAAAATATAACTGGAGGTAAATAACAGCAAAAAAATCAAGTGAATCTTAGATTATGTCTTACACATAGGCCTTATAGAAGTCCAGAGAGACAGTGGTTCACAAAGGCCTGAATAGACAGGGGAGGGATTCACAGAAGAATGGAAACTGAAGTGGGCATATTTCAAGATTCCAACAAAAAGAGAAGAAATGGTGAGTTTTGTTTGCAAAGGAACCACCTCCTGAAAAGAAAGTAGTGAGGAACATGTGTCTTTGGAGGACTGAAGTGGCTAGTCTGATTTGATGACCAGGTTGGTACTTAGAAGTCAGCAAACAGAATGGAGCTTCAGGGCAGAGGGCCTGGCAGTCACATTTGATACAGTCTGATCTGTGTACAGACTGGAGGAATATCATTTAGGGAAGAGACTTTCCAGGTGGCTCAGTGATAAAGAATCTGCCTTCCAATGCAAGAGACGTGGGTTCAATCCCTGGGTTAGGAAGATTCCCTGGAGAAGGAAATGACAACCCATTCCAGTATTCTTGCCTGGGCAACCTCAGGGACAGAGGGGAGACTGGTAGGCTGCAGTCTATGGGGTCACAAAGAATCAAACACAACTTAGTGACTAAACAACAACATTTAGGGAAGAGCTGTCTGGCGTTGGGCCCCAGGATAAATGAATGGCTCTCGGGCTTTCAGGACTGGATGGGAAGTGGTTGGAGCAGCTGCCATCAAAGAAACCAGGGATCCACTTGCACCATGACAGGGGCTGGGCCAGAGTGGAGGGGAGCTGGCCATTTGGTGGGACGATTTGCTAATTCAGGTCAGAGGGTGAATGCATAGGTGTTCTGGCAAACTTAGTCTAGAATCACCAGGACCATGAGCATGTAGCCCCAGACCTACTGGTGCCTGTGTTGGGTGTGTTAGTCGCTCAGTCATGCCCAACTCTTTGCCACCCCATGGACTGTAGCCTGCCAGGGTTCTCTGTCCATGGGATTCTCCAGGCAAGAATACTGGAGTGTGTTGCCATTTCTTTCTCCAGGAGACTGTCCCAACCCAGGGATCGAACCCTTGTCTCTTGCACTGTAGACAGATTCTTAGAAAGGCTCTTTTAAACAATCTTGTAAGAGTCCTCTTTTTCCCACCTTAAATCCACCATTGAACACTTGACTACCTGATTCTCTGCTGAATTTAAATCCACTTGGGGAGAAATTTCTCCACTGTAGCCTGAACACAATCCATTGCAGGTTGATAATGACTGTGGCCAGAGGCCTCTGCCCCCTCTCTTAAGTCTGTCTCGGAGTCTAAATCTCTCTCATCCAGGATCCTATACAGCCGTGAAGACCCAGTGCCCAGATAGAAGAAGCTATTTATTAATATGAAATACAAATTTATTTGATATCCCTATCGTCAGTTCAGGAGCTTCCCAGGTGGCTCAGTGGTAAAGAATCCATCTGCCAATGCAGAAGACAAAAATTTGATCCCTGGGAAGATCAAATCTCCTGGGATTGGGAAGATCCCCTGGAGTAAGAAATGGTACCCCACTCCAATATTCTTGCCTGGGAAATCCCACAGACAGAGGAGCCTGGTGGACTAGAGTCCATGGGGACACCAAGAGTCAGACATGATTGAGTGACTGAGCCCCACGGTCAGTGCAAAATGAAAAACAGTGCCTTAAATATATGGTACTAAAACTTTTTCATTTTGTACTCCTCAATATTGGTATATTTACTTAAAAATGATGCATCTTCTTATGTTAAAAGTCTTAGGGAGAAAAATGTATAAATATGGTTTATAATTTTTGACATCTTGGTATATCCATAATTGGATATAAATTGGGCTTATTTACATACTTGGTTTAAACCTGTCAGAGCTGGCAAAGATACCACAAAGCATGAGCAGTTCCAGGTGGGGGACGTGCGACTCAGGCTGTTTCTCCTAAATGGTGCTTTTATCCATCCTCTCAATAATTATGTAAAAGTTGCAGTTGAAATGTGGTGAGTAATTTTCCAGCCTCCTTGATGTCAATCAAATGTTCTTTCAACTAATCAGAACTCGTTACATTTTAATATGTTTTACAAATGGGTTTAAAAACCACTAAAACCCTTTTTTGGGGGGAAGATTTTTAAACGTGGTAAAAAAAAGTTTGCAAGTTTCCTAAATGTATAAATGATGAGTTTTTAAGGCAAAACACATTGCTTCTGGCACTAAAATAATAAAACATTGGAAAGTTTTCCAGACATTTGCTTCCACAGTGTGTGTTCTCTCAATAACCAGAGTTTCTTTCAAAAAGTGGGTGGTTTTTATTCATTGTTGTAATGTCACCTTTACATTGAAGGAAAAGTTTGCATTTACATCTAATCAAAGTTTGTACTGGAAGGAGGAGCTTTACATTCTTCCTACTGATATCTTACTCTTTTTTTGTTAGGATTGTATTAAATGTTCAGTTCAGTTCAGTTGCTCAGTCGTGTCTGACTCTTTGCGACCCCATGAATCGCAACACGCCAGGCCTCCCTGTCCATCACCAACCCCCAGAGTTCACTCAGACTCACACCCATCGAGTCGGTGATGCCATCCAGCCATCTCATCCTCGGTCCCCTTTTCCTCCTGCCCCCAGTCCCTCCCAGGATCAGAGTCTTTTCCAATGAGTCAACTCTATATTTAATTTGTAGAAACTTTTATGAGCCACTTGTATAGTTGGGGGAATATTAGTTTAGTTAGAATTAGTTAGAATTAAATGGTACAATCCAATTAATTATGGCACACATAAACTGCAAAACATCATAGTTCATAGGACTCAGGGAGGTAACTGACTTCACCCCCGCACCTGCCTTTGGTTGCCTGAGACCACAGGATGTGTTGACTGAGTAAGTCAGTAAGTTCACTGACTAGTGTAAATCCTTATATTACATATTAGTACATTTCATTTATCTTATATGTGATAATAAACGTAAGTCTGTGAATATTTTCCCATACCCCACAGGATCATTGTTTCTAAACAGACTTTATTTTTTTAGAGCAGTTTCAGGTTCGTTGGATCATTTTTGTATCCATCCTTTACACTTAAGTCTATAATTTTATTTATTTATGTATTCATTTATCGGCTGTGCTGGGTCTTCATCGCTGCATGGACTTTTCTCTAGTTGCAGTGAGCGGGGACCACTTTCTAGCTGCAGTGTGCAGTCTTTGAATTCTGGAGGCTTCTCTCATTGCTGAGCGCGGTCTCTTGGGCAGGCAGGCTTCAGTAGTTGCGGCTCTAGGGCTCTAGAGCATAGACTCCATAGTTGTGGCACCGGGCTTAGTTGATCCAAGGCACGTGGGATCTTCCTGGACCGGGGATTGAACCCACATCTCCTGCATTGGCAGGCGGATTCTTTACCACTGAGCCACCAGGAAAGCCGTGTATCCATCCCTGACAATCACTATCTTAAATGAATGGTCAGGTTTAGCCAAAGTTTAACGATGACTTCTTACAGCTGTATTATCATCAGAATCTCCCTAAAATTCACAAGAAAAATTATTAACAGTGATATTTTAAATTTTACAGTCATCTTGAACTTACTTGCCTATTGTAAAACATTGAATTTATCCTAAAATCCCAATAAATAATTTCTGGGTCTTCCTTACCCATATTTATAAATCATCTCTTCAGGTTCTCCTCCATACCTTCCATGCTGGTGTCTGCTGTCTAGACAGTCTCCCAAGGGGGGTGCTTTTCCACTGTCACCAAGCTACTGTCCTTGGTGAAGATAATTTGCCCAGAGTCCTGCATCCTGGGACTCCCTCAAGATGCCAGCATTTGAGGGATGTTCCTGGTGGACTTCATACTTCCAACCCAGTGGACATGGAGTCAGCCCCTGATAGGGGAACTAAGATCCCACATGCCACGTGGCAAGGCCAAAAAAATTTTTTTTTTAATTTTTAAAAAAGATGCTAACGTCTGAAATGTGTTTTGGAGGAAAACAAGTGACTTAAGATAATAATTTCATTGAAATGATAATATGATATAAGTGAAATACCACCAATTGATATTTATGTTCCTCGAGGATTTTTTCTACTTTTACAATTTTTACTTTCAAAATGATTTCATCCAAATGTTCCTGCCTGTACAAGCTGTAATATTGCAGAGTTGGAAACAACCTTTAAACTGCTGCCACATTTTCGTGATTATAAACTCCACAGAGTACAATGATTTCATTGGCAGAAAACATATTGGAAGAAAGAAAATCAGGGAAAAAAGAAATATATCAATCTACTAATAAATTCTTTTAAAAAATAAAAATAATTGATGTTCGTGTAAATAGTTGTAAAACTGGCTAGTGATGAACCCAAATTATCAACACAGGAAGAATATAGCATTTAAGAAGTAGTAAAAAGCAAACAAACAAAAAAAAAACCATCCAAATACTCATTCTAAGACAAGTTGTTGATTTTCACCACTGCCATTTTGTTTTGAATTAAATTGTTTATGATAAAATTATTTTTAGCAAATTAATTGGAAGAAACATCCTTCTCCCAGTTCTGAGTCACTTTCTATCACTCACCTTTCTATGACTTACCTTTCTGTCACTCCTTGCGTCCTGGTCATTTTCAGAGCATTTCATGGAAACCGGTCTTTAATTCAGTCTGCAGCCCCACCCACCAAGAGGCACCGACCAGTCATTGCAGCAGCCTTTCAGAGGCTGTTGCCTCTTCTTTCTGCAAGCTCTTCCCAACTCCCCACGCTCCTCCCTCAAGACAACTCAGAGGACATGGCAGTTTAATCTAGGTGCATACTAGGGTCAGAAGGGAAAATCTCCAGGTTGAATAGCATTTTATAATTTAAAAAAATTTAAAATACGTATGACAAAATAGAATTTTATAATTAAAAAAACCACATTCACATCCATTATTGTTAAATTCTGCCAACATACTTGTGAGGTAGTCCAAAAAGAATCAATTTGACCATTTTAGAGATGAGTAAAAGAAGTTTTAGATCTGAAAGGAAACTTCAGTGTAAAAGTCCAATTTCTTCATTTTCCATGGTGCATAAGGTAGTCCAGACAATGCTGTACTTTTTTTTAAACAGAGACATTTCATCTCCTCATTCCTACCCAACCAGTTCTTCCAAGGAAGCACAATATGTACGTAGATATCAAGATATACTTATAAATCTGAACTTACTAGTATGAATTGAAATGTATTAGTAGCTGAATCAATGAAAAACTCACGTTAGCCTACCAAATCCAAAAAGTTGATATTTGAAGTTAGAGATGACAATAATTCTCTTGTGCTCAGCATCAAGTGATTCCTCAACTTCGTTTTGGTTTCATAATATTTGGAATATAACAGTCCACCAGGTGTGGTAACCTGACTTCAAAGATGGTCCCCAATGATCTTTGCTTCCTGGTGACCAAGCCTTTGGTAATTTTCTCCTTTGAACATAGTCTAGGCCTGGCGACTTATTTCTAATGACTAGAATACAGTAAAGATGATAAGATGTCACTCCTGAGATAAGGTTATAAAAAAGACCATGTCTTCTGTCTTGCAGCATTCATGTTCTCTGGCCCTACTGCCTTACTTGCTCTGGTTGAAGCCATCTGCCGAGTCATTAGTTTCTCACAGTGGAGAGACCCACATGGCGAGGAACAAGAGAGTCCTCCAGTCAATAGCCTGCAAGGGACTTAATCCTGCCAACAACCGGGTGAATGGACTTAGAATCAGATCCTTCCCCAGTGGGGCCTTGAGATGACTAAAGCTCTGGTCAACACCTTGACTGTAGCTTGGGATAAACTCAGAGAACCGGTTAAGCTGTACTCAGATTCCTGACCTACAGAAACTGTGAGATAACCAGTGTTAGTTTAACCCACTCAATTTTGAGATAACTTGTTATGCAACAATAACTAATACACCAAGCAAGCAGTTGCAAAAGGTAATGGACTTTTACCGTCTCTCCTTGCAATCTCTGGATACTCTTGAATTCAGCGGAGAAGACAGACAGAGCAAGCGTTAGTCCAACGGAATAAACTTGACAGCAGAAAGTAATGTCTCTAGTCTTGTAGCCTGTGTAATAAAACACATTTGAGTGTACTTCTAGGATTTGTTATAGTATAAACAGTCAACACAGACTTTAAAAAACGTGAATTTTATATGAAATGTTTGTGGAAATCATGGAAGAGGACACATGTAATGGGAAAAAAGTGAGTCTAAAAAGAAAACTAACTTGTGGAGGCTGGGTTTCCTCACTGCAAAACTGGACTAGTAATCCCTAGCACATGGATCTTAAATGGTGCTCAGTCCAACGCCTGGTCAACTGATGCTCTTCAGCTTCCCTTGTGGCGCTAAAATAGGTGAAGTGACTTGATGTATCCAGTGAGAACGGGATCTAGGACTCACCTCAAATTTGATACACCGCAAATTACCAAGCCATTCAGTGGCAGATTTTGAACTCTGCATCCAGGTCTCTGGCTTCTTCCAGAGCACACAGGGAGCCCCAACCCACCACCTCTAACTTCCAAGAAGAACTCTCCTAGGGACTCCGCTTAAGCTGGTAACTCTACTAGAGTCTGTAAGACACTGAGAACAAAGGCTGACAAGGATAGACGGAAGAAGAGTGGCATTTCCTTTAGCTAATCTGCACTTAAAATACCATCTTCCTAAACACAGTCTTTCCTCCACCCTCTGTCTTTGACATTGATAGAGAAGCTTTCAAGAGAACAGCATCGCTCAATTAGATGAAGCTACTAATTTGAAGGAACAATACATGATGAAGGGCACTTACATGTGGTGATTCTAACGGCAAACATCTTCTGCTGTTTTTCTCCCTGAAATATTTTATCTTGTCTTTTCCTCCCTTTGTGTAGTGTTGGAGTAGGAAATGGCAACCTGCTCCAGTAAGCTTGCCTGAAAAATTCCATGGACAGAGGAGCCTGGGGGGCTACAAAGAGTTGCAAAGAGTCAGACACAACAGACCACATATGCAATGACAGGAGCAAGAGAGAAAGAGAGAGGGAAGATGAGAAAGCGAATAATACTGCCTTGGAAGAGGAAGGGATGTAGGAAAAAAGGAGCCGGGTGATAGGTGTATTTGGAGGAAGGAAGAGCACCCAGATGGCTTAAGAGGGTAGGTCCTTCCCCCAGCGCTCAGGTCTGAGTGTTACACAAGATTAAAAAAAAAAAAAAAAGACAGACAAAATGTCATCCTTTAAACCTCATGGAGTGCTTGAATTAGCACAGGACCCTGCTATGCTTTTTCTGCTGCTCATCCTTTGAAGACTGGTACAGAGAACTCCAGGGCTCCCGTCCAGTCTTTTATCCTTCATTTGGCATATAGCTAACACCTTCTTGGACACTAAAAAGAAAAACTTTGACTTAACTAATAACTTATTGCACATTCTTATAAAACAAAAACATCTGCGTAAAATGTTCCAAGCAAAAACTATTTATGAACGCACAGATAATTAAAAAGGAGATAGAAAACTGTGTATCATCTCTTGCTTATGTTCTCTCCCTTCATTTTACTTCCAATATCCATGTCACCAGTGTGTTATGCTTTTTGACAGCTTTTCAAATCAAAAGGGATTTGAATGAGAGCAAAATAAAAGTATTTGCCCAAACTTTATAACTCTTTCTACTCTTCTCCATCACATAGTGGAAAACCCACTGCCACGGAGTGAGGAGACCACGTTTCTAGTCTGGGCTCTGGCAGTAACTAACCAGCTGGGTCGTAAGCGGCAGTGCGGTTTCTGAAAGGCTCTCTCTTTCCTGCTCTGTCCAGGGCAAACACGAAAAGCTCTCTCATGTCATTGGTTGTTATCTTGTCTGAGTCATGTTCCCCTCTCCCCTGCACCAGCCGACATCGCCTCCCAGCCAGTCTGTGGGCTTCACCCTCACCCCCTCTGGTCCGTTCCTTACCCACAGCTGTTGGAACGCATTTACAGAGCTGAATCAAGGCACGCCACTCTCTGCTTACACTCCTGCTGCTCGCCTGTCTGTCTCTTCTCTGGCTGGTGCTCTGTGTACCACTCGTCTGGCCTTCTGTCACTTCTTAAGCCAAGTCCTTACTTTCTTCCCAGCATCTTCATTTCTTCTTATCTCTACCTAGAATGTGCTGCACCCAATTCTTCTCCCAAATCACTTTAAAGTTGGTATGTTATAAATATTAGTTGAAGTAAATGAATGAAGTGAAAGTGCAAGTCACTCAGGCATGTCCGACTCTTTGTGACCCCATGGACTGTATGGAATTCATATAGTCAAATACATTTCAACTAAGTCAATGGAATTCTCCAGGCCAGAATACTGGAGTGGGTAGCCTTTCCCTTCAGGGGATCTTCCCAACCCAGGGGTCGAACCCAAGTCTCCCCCATTGCAGGCGAATTCTTTACCAGCTGAGCCACAAGGGAAGCCCAAGAATGCTAGAGTGAATAGCTTATCTCTTCTCCAGTGGATCTTCTTAACTCAGGAATAGAACTGGGGTCTTGTGCATTGCCTGCGGATTCCTTACCAACTGAACTATGAGGAATAAATGAACCCAATTCCTAATTCATTCCTTCAGTTCAGTTCAGTTCAGTCGCTCAGTTGTGTCCAACTCTTTGCGACCCCATGAATCGCAGCATGTCAGGCCTCCCCGTCCATCACCAACTCCCGGAGTTCACTCAAACTCACGTCCATTGAGTCGGTGATGCCATCCAGCCATCTCATCCTCTGTTGTCCCCTTCTCCTCCTGCCCCCAATCCCTCCCAGCATCAGAATCTTTTCCAATGAGTCAACTCTTCGCGTGAGGTGGCCAAAGTACTGGCGATCCAGCTTTAGCATCATTCCTTCCAAAGAATACCTTGAAGTGAAGTAGTGAAGTCGCTCAGTCGTGTCCGACTCTTTGCAACCCCATGGACTAGCCTACCAGGCTCCTCTGTCCATGGGATTTTCCAGGCAATAGTCCTGGAGTGGATTGCCATTTCCTTCTCCAGGGGATCTTCCCAACCCAGGAACAGAACCCGGGTCTCCCGCATTGTAGACAGATGCTTTACCGTCTGAGCCATCATCCTTCAATTTAAATATCAAGTCTTAAGAGAAAGTCCCCCCCCCCAATCATTAGAACTAGAGGAACAGCTCTCTTTCTCATTGCTCTCTCACATCCCTCTTTATTTTCTCTCCAGCACTCAGGGCAATGGTGACACATTGCTTCTTTTACTCTTGTGTGCTTCTTGGGTATCTTTTCCATCGGAATTTAAGCTCCCTGAGGGCAGGGGCCATTTCTCTCTTTTCAGCATTATATTTTCTGTGCTCACCATGACACAATGCCTAGCACCTAATGCATTTGTAATCAACATCCATTGCATCGAACGAACGGATGAATGAATGCAAATTAGGCTGTCCATAGCCTGTCAGGGAAATGCTAAACTCTGCATGACGTGGAGATGTCGTTCTTTAAAAATTGAAATACAGTTGATTTATGATGTTGTGTTAGCTTCAGTGATTCAGTTATATCTATAAATAAGTGAATATTGTTTTTCACATTCTTTTCCGGTACAGTTTATCGCAAAATACTGAGTATAGCTCCTTGTGCTATACAGTAGGTACTTGTTTGATATCTATTTTATATATAACAGTGTGACTATGTTCATCCCAGTCTCCTAATTTATCCCTCCTCTGCCTTTCCCCTTTGGTAACCATGAGTTTGTTTTCTGTGTCTGTGGGTCTATTTCTGTTTGGGGCATAAGTTTATTTGTATCACTATTTTTAGATTCCACGTATAAAAAGCATCATACATTTATCTTTCTTTGTCTGCTTCACTTAGCATGATAACCTCTAGGTCCATCCACATTGCCGCAAATGGCATCATTTCCTGCTTTTTTATGGCTGAGTAATATTCCATTTTCCACATCTAGAGATGTCATCTTGATGCGGCTCCTCCGCTCCTATCTAGAGTTGTAATATCACTTGCATTTCCAATTTAAGCCATATTATTCTTTTTAGTGTCTGTTTTTCCAGACATGTTTATCTGAAATGTCAGCCATTACCTCTCCTGTACATAATCTTCCTGGTTGTTTGTGTTTGTTCTTCAAAATTCAGTTGAAGCATCCCTTCCTCGGGGAAGCCCTCTTGGGTTGTCTTCTCCTCCTGTCTCTCCTTCTCTGCACCTGCCAGTAATCTGAGCTTCCGTCTCATGTGGCGCATATCACACTCAAACAGGGTATTTTCCCAGTTTGGGGGGTTGTTTCTTGAGGGCCAGGATTGTTTCTTACTACTCTTGGCTCTTTGTTGCCCCTGTACATAGTAGATATTCAATAAGAGCTGGTGAATAAATATTTGTGAATGGCTGACATTCCTCCTCCGTGTTTGGGAGTATAAGAGGTATCATTACTAAGGGTACATCCTACTTAACCCATTCATGATCAGGTAGTAGTAAGTCGAGTACCATTTTGCGTTAATCTAAAACGTACTGAAACCCTGGCTTAAATTCATATTGCAAGTTACCAAAGCTTTTGACTTTGCAAACCAGTATCACTCAAGGTCAACTTCTCCAGAAAGGCTGCATATACTTTGGGCAACCATCAGGCTATGCTTTTTGTCCTTGCAATAAAAAGGGGAACTCTGAGCCACCAGGGAAGTCCCAAGTTTATCCTAGAAAAATATTAAAAATAATAAACATAGCACCTTATATTTGTCTACTTGTCTAATGTTTTATAACTGTAGGATGTTCTCTTTTATGGAAAATAACTGTAAGCATGATGGAAAATTTGAAACTGTGTATTTGGAAGTGAAAATTGTTTTGGAAAGCAATGTTTCTCAAAATCCTTCCAAAAAATAACCCAGGATTTTTGGTTGTTGAACATATAAGTTCCCAGACATATCCAGAGGTGGAAACCCTCTGAATGCATCCTGGGAATCTGCATTTTTTAAAGATCTCCCTGGTGAGCCTTACACACATGCAAGTTTGAGAGGCTACCTTGGAGAACGTGTGATTTTTTTCATTCAAGGGTAGCGAGGTCATGGAGGTAATATCAGGACAAGTGTCCCTGGGACTATGTAACCAGAGGGTTTGGGCAGAATTGAAAAGGTAGGTTATTTTAGAGGGAAGAAGTGAAAGAAACTCAAGATCCTGCAATGAAAGGGNACCTTGGAGAACGTGTGATTTTTTTCATTCAAGGGTAGCGAGGTCATGGAGGTAATATCAGGACAAGTGTCCCTGGGACTATGTAACCAGAGGGTTTGGGCAGAATTGAAAAGGTAGGTTATTTTAGAGGGAAGAAGTGAAAGAAACTCAAGATCCTGCAATGAAAGGGCTAAAGTTTATATGGTAGGACTGAAGACTTGACTACAAAGGGTGGCTTATTTTTCCCAGTGTAGGGATAGGGTGTGTGGGGACAATTACCATCATCAAAGAGTTGTTCCATGCGTCGCTAAATAAAAAGTAGCTCAGGGACCACAATCACCTATTATTAGAAACGTAATAGTCATATCTTATTTTAAAACCTGTTTTTAATCTTTTGCCACCTGTAAAACTAGACTAAACAGATCAAATGTTAAGGCTATCTAAAAATACCCTGAGCAGAAACATAATTAGGGTTCTAATCTAATTGGGATTATCATGAAGTAGGCTGTGCAGACAAGCTGGGAGAGATAAGCCTCTATCAGAGGCATTAAGTTCTAAGTGTTCATTAGATTTATGGGACCAAGCCATGTGTTTTTTGGACGGTATAGAAATCATGTTGTACAGGTTTCAAAACCCAAGTAATGATGGCAATTTATTTTCATTTAAAGAATATCTCAAGAGCCCTGGTTTCAAAAGACTAAGCAATGTGTTGTTTGAGGCTTTTGCTTCATGAGAAAACTTAGTGATGGGTCTGATGTTCTGTGAACTTTCAGATACCACTTCTGGACAAATCTCAGAGAAATTCTGATTCCCTTTCTTAAGGTTCTCTTATCTGTGCCATATAGTATAGGACAGCGTGAAATATCTTGATCTGATTGCATCTCATAGAAGTTACTCCATGTGTGTTAGTTACTCAGTCATGTCCAGCTCTTTGAGACCCCATGAACTGTAGCCTGCCAGAATCCTCTGTCCATTGGACTCTCTAGGCAAGAATACTGGAGTAGGTTGCCATTACCTTCTCTAGGGCATATTTCCAGGGGCCAGACCCAGGGATCAACCAAAGTCTCCTGCATTATAGGCAGTTTCTTTACCATCTGAGCCACCAAGGAAGCCCAAGGTGATCTTTAGTGTTTATATATTAAATGATCTTATCAAAAGTGGTCATTGGAAAAAAAAAAAACCCACATACTCAAAATTAATGATTCAAAAAAACTGAAATAATAGGGCTTCACTGTAAAAACATCTTAAAATGAGAAGAAAAATGTTTAATCCCCCCTGTCTGATTCTCTAATATAATATTTCATTCTGGAAATGAATTCTTAGGCAGATGATAAAAACCAGCTTCAGGAAAATTATCTTCTCTGTCTTCTCTAATCACCTTCCTGACTCACTGTTTCTTTGTGCTTGGAAAAGTTATTAAAAGTTTTAGTTGAAAAGATGGAAGGATCGAGGGGAGACTCAATTCCAGTTGTCTGAAAACCCAACTGGGGAGCTTGTTGGCCATGGTGGTGTCTGTGCTTTTGGGCCCGGAATGTGTTCTCCTTGGAAGGAATGAGTCTACCAAGCTCCTTATCTCAAAAATGTGTCTCAGAGATCTTATGCCTTCCTCACACACAAATCAGCTCTTTTCTCATAAACTCATGTTACTACAGTTTCTTCAAACAGGACCTCGAAGAACTTCTTTCCCCTGCAAAGCTCATATTTATGAATTTGAAAATGATCAATAACACTTCTTTTCCATAGGAAATGTTTGCATTTGTTCTTTAAAAAGCTTTTTATTTAATATTGGAAGAGAGCCAATTAACAGTGTTGTGATAGTTTCGGATGCATAGCAGAGGGACTCAGACATACATATACCCATACATGTATCCGTTCTCCCCTAAACTCCCCTCCCATCCAGCCTGTCACATAACACTGAGGGGAGTTTCCTGTGCTATGCGATAGGTCTTTGCTGGTTATCCATTTTAAATATAGCCATGTGTACATGTCAATCTCAAAGTCCTTAACTGTCCCATCCCCTCCACACCTTTCCCCCTGGTAAGCATAAGTTAATTCTATCAGTCTGTGAATCTGTTTCTGTTTTATACATAAGTTCATGTATTAGAAATGCCTATGTTTGTTTTTGAACCCATGCAGGAACAGATAGTTTCTGCTGGCTAGTGGCATTTTCATTAACTCAGCTGTTTAACACACTCTTTGAAGTGTTCCATCAGACTCTTCAAGAAAGAACAAGACTTCTTGAGAGAACCAGCCTCCTTGACATTGGTCTGGGCAATGATTTTTTGAATATGACACCCAAAACACAAGCAATAAAAGCAAAATTTAACAAATGGGACTGTATCAAATGGAAAGGCTCTGTAGAAAAGAAGAAACAACCATCAGAATGAAAAAGCAACCCACAGAATAGGAGAAAATAGTTGCAAATAATATATCTGATAGAGGATTAATATAAATATATAAAGAACTTCTGCAACTCAATGAAAAATCAAACTATGCAGTTAAAAAATGAGAAGGGAAACGAAATAGACATTTTTTCAAGGAAGATTTTCAAATGGCCAACAGGTACATGGAAAGATACTTGACATCACTAATAATCAGGGAAGTGCAAATCATAATCTCAGTGAATTATCACCTCTCACTAACATTAGAGCAGCTATCATCAAGAAGACAAGAGATGATAAGTTTTGGCAAGAGTGTGGAGAAAAGGAAATCCTGGTACGCTGTTGGTAGGAAGGTAAGTTAAGACAGCCACTTTGGGAAACAGCATGGAGTTTCTACAAAAATTTAAAATAGAGCTACCATGCATGCATGCTAAGTTGTTTCAATCGTGTCCGATTCTTTGCAACCCCATGGACTGTCCATGAGGATTCTCCAGGCAAGAGTATTGGAGTAGGCTGTCATTTCCNCGCTGTTGGTAGGAAGGTAAGTTAAGACAGCCACTTTGGGAAACAGCATGGAGTTTCTACAAAAATTTAAAATAGAGCTACCATGCATGCATGCTAAGTTGTTTCAATCGTGTCCGATTCTTTGCAACCCCATGGACTGTCCATGAGGATTCTCCAGGCAAGAGTATTGGAGTAGGTTGTCATTTCCTTCTCCAGGAGATCTTCCCGACCCAGGGATCGAACCATGTCTCCTGCATTGCAGGCAGATTCTTTACCACTGAGCCACTGGGAAAGCCAGAATTCCATGTGATCCATAAACTTCATTTCTGGGTATATATCCAAAGGAAACGAAAACAGGATATTGAAAAGATATACGTACCGCCATGTTTATGGAAGCATTATCCACAATAACCAAGCTATGGAAACAACCTCAGTGTCAGTATTTACACAACAGAGTATTATTCAGTCATGAGAAAGAAGGAAAACCTGCCATTTGCGACAGCACGGATGGACCTGGAGGGCATTACGCTAATAAGATAACTCAGATGGAGGAAAACAAATACTGTTTATCACTTGTATGTGGAATCTAAAAAGCCAAACTGTTAGAAACAGAGAGTAGAACGGTGATTGCTAGGGGCTGTGTGTGAGTGTGTGGGGGAGGATAAGGGAACTGTTGGTCAAAGGATAAGAACTTGCAGCTAGAAGATAAGTTCTGGAGAGCTAATGCACAACTATTATTACGGACAACAAGACTGTATTCCATACTTCAAAGCTGCTAAGAGAATAGAACTTAAATGTTCTCACAACGAAATGAAATGATCATTACGTGATGTGATGGATATGTTGGCTAACTCTGTCGTGATAATCATACTGTGAAATATGCATGCTTGCTAAGTCGCTTCAGTTGTGTCCAGTCTTGGTGACCCTAAGGACTGTAGCCTACCATAAGATTTTCCGGGTAAGAATACTGGAATGAGTTGCCATGCCCTCCTCTAGGGGATCTTCCTGACCCCAGGGTCTAACCTATGTCTCTTATGTCTCCTGCACTGGCAAATAGGTTCTTTACCACTAGCACCACGGATCAAATAACCGTGTGGATGTCTTAATGTTATATGTCAATTAAGGCCCCTCAAGAAGACAAAAAGAACAAGGAAACTGGAGGGAAGATGTTGAAGAACTCCTCTTAATTAGTCATGAATTTTACACCAGCTACCTGGGTTGTCAGGTTCCCTTTGCTTGGTTAATCCTGGTTTTTCCATTCCTCAGTTTTCCTCATACATTTCTTTAAAATTGGTACAAGATTTAATAGAGAATTATTTTCCTGAGTCTTTGAGAACAAGGGTAGCAAAGGGTAGCAAGATCAAATATTAAGAAGCATTAAGTTAACAAATTGAGCTGACTCTCCAAGGATAGTGACCTGAACTCATAGAATGTGACTGAAAACAATGGTACCCAGCCAGTTGGGCTTCAGTCAGTCAGTCAGTTCAGTCGCTCAGTCATGTCCGACTCTTTGCGACCCCATGAATTGCAGCACACCAGGCCTCCCTGTCCATCACTAACTCCCGGAGTTCACTCAAACTCACGTCCATCTGGATGATATAAAAATAATATTGTGTTTGCCAACTGATCGTCTTCATTAACTATCCTGACATTTGCACTATCCCAATGCAAATCTTCAGTAATGTTTCCTGCCTCCCTTTTTCTGTTTATCTTTCTCTCTTATTTATTTCCTTCCTGCTCTCCTTCTTTCTTTCCTTTACAAAATTATTTATTCTGCTCTTTGAGTTTCTCTAAATATCAACCAGTGCTGGTTCTTGGAAAATGAATATCTGGTGTATTGCCTCTGTGGAAGGAGGAAGAGGATTGAAATTAAAAGGCAGTGGCAGGGTGGGGAAGGTGGTGGGTAAAGAATGTCAGCTTCCCTGGTGGCTCAGTGGTAAAGAATCTGCCTGTAATGCAGGAGACTGGGGTTTGATCCCTGGGTTGGGAAGATCCCCTGGAGAAGGGAATGGCAACCCACTCCAATATTCTTGCCTGATGAATTCTATTGACAGTGGAGCCTGGCAAGTTACAGTCCTTGGAGTCACAAAGAGTTGGACACGATGGAGCGACTAACACACAAAAAGAATGTCAACTTCTCTTTGCAGAGTTTTATTGCACACACAAAAAAATTGAGGCAAATACTATAAAATGTTAGTATATTTTAAATTCAGTGTGTAAGTTACATGGGTGTTTGTTGTATTAACTTTTCTGTGATTCATTTTTAAAATTAGAGCATCTGGTATGAAATTCTACAATTAGTTCATATATTAATTAGTTGATTAATTGATACAGCCATGAGTCACCAGGCACCTACAACATACTTGGATTTATGCTGAGAAATGTGATATGAAGACAGCATTCTACCCATATACAATGTCTTATTATAGTGTGAACTTCCTGATTAAGGTTTTCCTGCAGTAAGAGATGATTTTTAATTGAGACTGGATGACAGGTCTATTTATGAAGTGTTTAAAAATGGCCTGGCTAGTTACAACCTAATAAAGAGCAAATGCCTTTCCTATTTATCTCCTTTTCCTTTCCCACCCCATTTTCCTTTCCAAGATCATTGCAACTGGTAATTCCTTTTTTCTAAAGTAACAAGTCTTCATAAAGTGTCTGAGTAGACACATTTAATCAAACAAGAGTTTTAAGTATTCTGCCAAATAAAAGACTTGGAAGATCTTAAGCCAAAATCTAAGAATGGATATCCTTTGTGCCAAAATATCCTAGGTAAGCTTGCTTGCAGTTGGTATGGTGTCTAAAATGAGTTAGCATAACCAAGTTGGAGGATGAATTACAAGAATTTTTCTTCAACTATTGCTTTCATTTATGATAGTTTCTTAAATAAGAGCTAAACTCCTTAAATCAAATATTACGAAGGGTGTTGCCGATGTCAATTGGCCCATACAGTGAGTCTGAAATTGAAAGTACAGCTCTGAGTGCCATGCATACTTGTAACATGTTCATCATACTTCTGAATGGTTAAGGACTTACCTGAACAAAGGTGTTTACCTACTAAGATTTAGATAACTTACCAATGACAAGAGATGAAAAGAGGCTCACTCAGGCAGCCAATGAGCAAATATTGTCCTCATGTTATTAAAAAGGTCCTAATTAGTGTTTCTAGCCCAAAGAAACTTCAGCTAATTCCTGACAAAATGGTGGCTCAGATGGTAAAGAATCTGCCTGCAATGTGGGAGACCTGGGTTTGATCGCTGGGTTGGGAAGATTCCCTGGAGGAGGGCATGGCAAACCACTCCAGTGTTCTTGCCTGGAGAATCCCCATGGACAGAGGAGCCTGGCGAGCTACAATCCATGGGGTCACAAAGAGTCAGACACGACTGAGTGATTAAGCATGGCACAACCATGAAAAGGCTCTCTACTGAAGCATATAATTCCTTCTGTATTCAGGCTCATATGTTTGTTGCTTTCATGGTGAAGACAAGGAAAGCAATAACCTACGAGACATAAAGGATTGAAGGCAACAGATCTCTTGAGCTTTGAGCCATTATTTTGAATTCATTAATAAGAACGGCTTTGTGCATGTGTTGTTGCGATTATGATTATGGATAAGTGAATCAGTCAGTTCAGTCACTCAGTCAAGTCCAGTTCTTTGTGAGCCCATGGATCACAAGCACGCCAGGCTTCCCTGTCCATCACCAACTCCTAGACCCTACTGAAATTCAAGTCCATTGCATTGGTGATGCCATCCAACTATCTCATCCTCTGTCATCCCCTTCTCCTCCTACCTTCAATCTTTCCCAGCATCAGGATCTTTTCCAATGAGTTGATTCTTTCTTCGCATCAGGTGGTCAAAAGATTGGAGTTTCAGCTTCAGCATCAGTCCTTCCAATGAATATTCAGGACTGGTCTCCTTTCTGGTTTGATCTCCTTGCAATCCAAGGAACTCTCAAGAGTTTTCTCCAACACTACAGTTCAAAAGCATCCATTCTTTGGCATTCAAATTTCTTTATAGTCAAACTCTCATATCCATACATGACTACTGGAAAAGCCATAGCTTTGACTAGATAATAGATAAGCGAATACATTAGTAATTTAGTTCCTCTTTTGCTTTTTTAAAATATTGTTTCAAAGCATGTCTCATTTATCAATATATCAACTGATCTGGTCACAAGTGGTGGGAACAAAATATTCTCTTCATAACCTGTTTTGTAACCTTGAGCAGCAACATGGTAGAGAAAAACCGAACAATGAAAATGAGGACCTCAAACCTGGATGAATTCAGTGCTACTTAGCTCTTTGCTGTTATTTCTTCCTGGTGAAGAACATGTAAGATGGGGAGTTTGATAGATAAAATAACAGTTTAATTGCCCTTCCCAATGCATTTAGTATCTGAACATGAAAAGGGAATGAGCATTAAGCAGAGTCCATTTTTGTGGATTTAATGAGCATTAAGTGGAGTCCATATTTGTCCATTTCAATCCAAGTCAATGATCTGCTCTCCAGCAAGATGCAGCTGGAATTCTGGGACACAGGACACCTTGTCTGATACCTAGTTTAGTGCATCTTTATTACTTTCTCACTCTCCTCTTTAATCCTAATTAGGAGGAGCAACAAGTAGTTTTTGCTATTTTGAAACTTTTCTTCTTATCTTAGCAAGTTTCTATCCCAAGCTGGGGGTCCATGCTTCTGAAAAGCTCTATTCCTATGAAGTCTCATGCAACGGCCTCAGAAGCAGTTTGTGCTTGCAAATGACAAGACACAAACGGGGAGAATTGGCAACTACACAAAAAAGACACGAAATAGTCTCCACCTACCAGTTAGATGCTGTCCATCAGAGTGGAAAACAATGGAGGGAATGAAGATCACTCAGTTGTACAGGATCCATTTCGAACAATCTCTAATCAATTCAGGGATACCTCCTCTCCACCCCCCTCGCCCCCTCCATCATCTGTCTGCCTTTGTGTAGTTCTAAGAGCAGCGTTAAGAATTTTGACAAGGGTGTCATTTTAATCTGAATGTCTCAAAATGATAGGGGAGGAAAAAAGTTCTCTTTCTCTCTCTCTCTCTTTTTTTTTTTTTTTGCCTTCAACTCCAAAATAAAATGATCTGGGAAAGAGAACAAAAAAGTTTCCCCATGACATCTACTTTTGGTGTTAAGTCTTCTAGGATGACCCTGAGGATAGAGATACTTTGGGGCTAGAAGGGAGGGTGTGACATTTGTCATCACAGCTTAGGAAAGAATTAGTTAGGCCAGCCCAACAGTGGCTGATTTCTGCCCACTTACAAGGACTTATAAGAAGAAAGAACTTAGAATTTGTAGTGAGGAGTTTGGATTCAGGCTCTGTGCCATATTATCTGTGTGACCTTTCACATCTCTTTCATGTCTTGGAGCCTTACTTCTTCTTTGTAAAGAAGAAATCATACCTAAATTAGGGTAGTGTGACTATTAAATGAGGTGATGTATATGAAAATGCTTCTGGCATTTCATATTTGAAATAAAGACTCAGTGTGAAGTCTATGATAATGGGAACTTAATGTTGGGCCCCATTAGGGTGAGAACTGATCTCTAGCTGAGGTGATGTGCACTGAGCCATACACCCCATATATGCCCCAACTGGACCTGCACATTTCTCAGGCCAGGTCCACTTGAGCGTGAGTGGAAGAAAAGACTCGGCATGATGGCCTTCACTCACCTCTTCCTTCGGGTGCTTTCCTCTCTGAGGTCTCCCACTCGCCCTCCATTGGCAATGACCTTCCACGAGAGTTACTTACAGATGACATGACCTCAATTATCAGTATCTTTGTAACTCGGTCGATGTGTTTCTTGTCGCAAGAGTTGTCGCTGTTTGCATTTGGTTGCGACAGCTCATATCACATCTGTAGGTCCTCCCCCTCTTTTCTTGGTTCTTATTCCTCTCCAATTGCTGTATATTTAAGAAAGAAATTTGCTCTGTAAAGTGATTTGCTCTGTAGAGCCTCCTACGTTCTGGATTTGCACCTCGTGTTGCTAGGTTTCCAGTCTTTTCCTCTATCTATTCTACTTTCTGTAGAGTGGGCGCTCTACCCAGGGGCTTCATAGATTCAGGTTGGATGGTTGCTTGAGAATA
Organism: Neotragus moschatus; assembly: GCA_006410615.1. NCBI lineage: Eukaryota > Metazoa > Chordata > Mammalia > Artiodactyla > Bovidae > Neotragus > Neotragus moschatus. The sequence goes on from SJYA01002027.1 coordinate 3,454,932, forward strand.
TCTTAAGCGATGCTGTGGTGGGCTTTCCACTGCCCTTTCAAGAGGCATGGATTCAGTGGTTCTTTCTCCTTTTGGTCACATTGAGATTGATCAGTGGGTTGGAGCATGGTCAGCCTGATTTATTCTTATAAAGAATAAATTATTTATTCTTTATAAAAGTTCATCTAAAGCGTTTCGCAGTCACTGGTAAGTGCTTGTGAGACTCGTTATTTCAAGAGGCTTTGCTAATATTCCAATTCCATCACTTTTTAGTGTATTGGTTTGAATGCTTTTCTAACTAGAAACAACACTCATCAAGCATTTGATTACCCTCAGAATAACATAAGCAGGAAAGACAATATAAATATTTGCTTTTTACTTCACCAGTTTTCAGAATGATGAAGTGGTTCCCAAGCATTCTTGGTGGCCTATGATGCTGTGGTGGTTTCTATTTTTTAGTGTAATAATGAATGTGTAGATTTTGACTTATTTAGTATGTTTCAATGCATTATGGTTAGTGTCTTTTTTAACACTTAAATGATCTCAACTTTAGTAGTAGAACTGCCTAGAAGTTGGCTGCTAAATCCATTTTACATGACTACAGTAAACTCGAATAATGCTTTTCGGAAGCTTCTTGCTTAGCTTCTTAAACTCCCAGATTTAGGTGATTATCTTCAAGGGAAAACTATCCATATGCTAAGCTAGTTCTCTGACTCACTCTTCTCACCAGGATCTTAATCTATCAAGTCTCTAATTTTGATTTTTCATCCCCATGTGATTGCCACAGCCCCTGCTGGTTTCTCTTTTTCTGTGGCGGCCGCTGCCTGGGAAAAGCTCAGGTTCTCTTCTTATACCCAGAATCAGCAACTGTTCCCAGGGTGAAAGTAGATGACAACTCTCAGTTCATTTTCCAATGACCTCTTTTCCAGAATCTTGACACTCTTTATCATCAGCTCTCTGGTGATACGTAAAACAGGTGGCCAGTGCAGGTTCGATGCATGAACCAGGGCGCCCAGAGCCAATGCTCTGGGACAACCCAGAGGGATAGGGTGGGGAGGGAGGTGGGAGGGGGGCTCGTGATGGGGGTGGACTCATGTAGCCCTGTGGCTGATTCACGTTGATATATGGCCCAAAAAAAAAAAAAAAAATCACAATATTGCAATTATTTTCCAATTAAAATAAATCAACTTTTTAAAAAAGAATTACTGTGTAGCTGCAAACTACTTATCAACCTGGGCTTCCCAGGTGGCTCAGTGGTAAAGAATCCACCTGCCAATGCAGGAGACACGGGCTTGATCCCTGATCCGGGAAGATCCCACCTGCAGTGGAGCAGCTAAGCCCCTGTGCCACAACTGTTCCTGTGCTCTGGAGCCCATGAGCCACTACTCCTGAACTCAAGTGCCTAGAACCCGTGCCCCGCAACAAGAGACGACATGGCCCTGAGAAGCCCACGCACTGCACAGAAGAGCAGCTACAGCTCGAGAGAAGCCTGTGTAGCAGGAAAAAGCCAGCACAAAAGACCCAGCACAACCACATATCTACATAAATAAATAAGATTATAAAGAACAGAAGAAGAAAAGCTCTGAGCTCAAAGCTTGATGTATTCACCAACTCGAGCGACCTGGTGAGAGAGGATTTCTGCTTTTTTTGCCTTCTTTTCTCCTCTCCTGAAATTTCAAAGTGTCATTACCTATTCATAATGGAATGCTCAGAGCAAGTCAAATTTCTAATGAATAATATATTTTAAAAGGGAGCAAAGAGATCATACATTTTCTAGGCAAGATGAATATTCTGAGGAAACATTAAGTTGCTCTCATGGATTAGAGAAACATAAGTGTCCTTTTAAAAATTATTTTATATTTGACAACTAAATGTAATGAAGTATCCTAAGATACTTTGAATCTTGAAACAGGAAAAAAAAACAAAAAAACCCAGCAGGTAAAACTAAGGTAATCTGAATTAAAAATTGATTTTAGTTAACAATAACATATCAATTTCAGTTCTTTAGTTTGACAAATGCACCATCCTAATGTATAGTATCACTGACTCAATGGACATGAAACTCCAGGAGATTTGAAGGACAGGGAAGCCTGGCATGCTGCAGTCCATGGGGTCACAAAGAGCTGGACACAACTGAGCAACTAACAATGATAAGGTAAGATATGAATAAGAGGGAAAACTGGGTACAGTGTTTATGGGAACCTTCTGCAGTGTCTTCACAACTTTTCAGTAGATCTAAAATTATTCTGAAATATAAAGTTTATTTTAAAAAATGATTTCATATAGAAAGAAGGTGTTGAAAAGCAAAGGGAGGTGAGACAATAAAAGGTTACATTTATGAGTCAAGTTATAAAACAAAATAGAAATATTAATATTCCATGCAGATTTGCAGAAATGATGTCAGCAAACCATTTTTATCTAGAAATAACAATAGCAGAATAAAGCATTTCAAGTGAAGAAAACAATGTTACAGAGCCCAGCATCACCAAGTTCTTGCTCACGTACAAATAACCCCGAGAAACTTTCTGTGAATGAAGATGTATATAATTCCTAGTTTTTAAAGAGCTATGGGCAGGAAGCCAAAATATATTCTTGGACTCTATTCTTTCAGTATCCTAAAATTAATCTATTGGAATGAACTATTATACTCAGCTGTTTGGAACTGGAAATCTAACTCTAAAAGCAACCATTTTATTTGAGGTTTTTTGAAATGAAGCATTTTTTTCCTACTGTTTTTTTTTTTTTTTAATGTCAAACGCACACAAAAGTATATAGAACCGAATAATAACCCCCTATGTGCCCATTACCCAGTTTCATCAGTGGTAGAGACTCACTAAACTTGTTCCAACTCTTCCTCTCCCCTCTCATTTTATCCCTAGAATGATATAAAGCAACTCTCAGATAACAGAGTCATTTGCTTTTTCAATACACTGACATTTTAGGTATTTTTCTATACATACTTATGAAGCCCTTTTTAAAATTTTTTAATTTTATATTGGAGTCTAGTCGATTAATAATGTTTTATTAGTTTCAAGTGTACAGCAAATTGATTCAGTTATACACATATATGTAGCTAATACAACATTGTTAATCGGCTATACTTCAATATAAAATACAAAAAATTTTGTAAAGTAAGTTCTCCATAAATGTTTACAAAATAATACCTAAAATATTGGTGTATTGAGAAAGCAAATGACTCTGCTATCTGAGAGTTGCTTTATATTATCATAGGCTGGAGTTCCATGGACAAAGGAGCTTCGGGCTATAGCCCATGATGGCACAGAGAGCTAGACATGATTGAGTGACTAACACTTTCATTCTTTTCCAAGTTCTTTTCTTATTTACTGCAGAGTATTGAGCAGAGTTCCCTGTACTATACAGTAGGTCCTTGTTGGCTACTTATTTTGAATATAGCATTGTGTACTTGTCAATCCTAAACTCCCAATCTACCCCTTCTCCCAACCTTTCCCCGCTGGTAACTACAAAATTGTTCCCTAAGTCTGAAACCTCTACTTTTGAGGCAACTAATTTAGGAGATGAACATAGAGATGAGTGACAGACGGATCTTGATGGAAAGGAGGAACTTAGTTTAATAAGAAAATGAAGACATAAAGATAATATCCCCAGTGCCCAATATAGAGGGGTAAATGCTGTGATCAAGACCTAGAAAGCATGCGGTGGGGTCTCAGAGTAGGCGAGGAGGCTTCAGCTGGGCGGTTAAGAGGAAACCTTGTAACAGACACTGCATCCCAGTTGGACCACAGCCGATGAGCAGAGTTACACTCGCAATAGGATGAAGGGTGAGGGGGACCCGGCCACAGCTCCCGCCTGCGGTGCACCGC
>SJYA01002027.1:3463566-3533000 GCA_006410615.1 Neotragus moschatus
CACACACTCACCCATCACACACACTCACCCATCTCACAACACTCCCATTAGACCTGCTCCCACCCATCACACACACTCACCCCCCACACACCACTTTCTTCTTCAGAGACACACGCAGGGCAGGGGCATCTCAGAAGGAAGTCATTTGTCCCTAAAAGAAAATGGATCCACCCTAGTGGACCGAATCTTAGAAGCAACGTCAGCCTGATTTTTGATAAAAGAGAACCCAAAGAAAGTTTTCTCCGACCCTGACAGAATGGGGACTCCGAAAGAAATTAAATCATCATTAAAAAATGGAGAGAATTCTAGTTCTTTCACCCCTGAGCTTGAGATACACACCTGCTGTGAGTATTTGAAGATGTTGGTGTGAGACTACATAATTATAGAATTACGTTTGGGCTTGGAGGCAGCAAAAATGTCAAAGAACAGAAGAGCACAATGACAGAGCAAACCTGAGAACTGAGGAGAGCCGCGGCTTCAGCTTCTCCGTGATGCGGGTGTCAAGGGAAAGGAGGCGGGGACTGTCATAATAACTCGGCTTTTCTCAGTGAAAGGGAAGCTGGATTACGTGTGGACCATGGGATTCGAATTGAACTGGGAGCAAAGGAATTAGCCAGTGATGGCGACAGCAGAGGTGTTCTATTCACTCTCTAGGCTCTTCCCTATAGTTTCCAGCCAACTAGCAATGATGTGAGACATTGTGGCTTCTTTAGGCCCATGGTATGTGACCAAGACTAGCGATTTCAAGAAAATTAGAGATACCAAGGGAACATTTCATGCAAAGATGGGCACAATAAGGGATAGAAATGGTATGGACCTAACAGAAGCAGAAGATATAAAGAAGAGGTGGCAAGAATACACAGAAGAACTGTACAAATAGGATCTTCATGACCCGGATAATCATGATGGTGTGATCACCAACCGAGAGCCAGACATCCTGGAATGCAAAGTAAAGTGGGCCTTAGGAAGCATCACTGTAAACAAAGCTAGACGAGGTGATGGAATTCCAGTTGAGCTATTTCAAATCCTAAAAGATAATGATCTGAAAGTGCTGCACTCAATATGCCAACAAATTTTGAAAACTCAGCAGTGGCCACAGGACTAGAAAAGGTCAGTTTTCATTCCAATCCCGAAGAAAAGCAATGCCAAAGAATGCTCACACTACCGCACAATTGCACTCATCTCACACACTAGTAAAGTAATGCTCAAAATTCTCCAAGCCAGGCTTCAGCAATGAATTTCTAGATGTTCAAGCTGGTTTTAGAAAAGGCAGAGGAACCAGAGATCAAATTGCCAACATCCACTGGATCATGGAAAAAGCAAGAGAGTTTCAGAAAAACATCTACTTCTGCTTTATTGTCTATGCCAAAGCCTTTGACTGTGTGGATCACAATAAACTGTGGAAAATTCTGAAAGAGATGAGAATACCAGACCGCCTGATCCGCCTCTTGAGAAACTTGTATGTAGGTCAAGAAGCAACAGTTAGAACTGGACATGGAACAACAGACTGGTTCCAAATAGGAAAAGAAGTATGTTAAAGCTGTATATTGTCATCCTGCTTATTTAACTTATATGCAGAGTACATCACAAGAAACGCTGGGCTGGAAGAAACACAAGCTGGAATCAAGATTGCTGGGAGAAATATCAATAAACTCAGATATGCAGATGACACCACCCTTACAGCAGAAAGCAAAGAACAAAAGAGCCTCTTGATGAAAGTGAAAGAGGAGAGTGAAAAAGTTGGCTTGAGGTTCAACATTCAGAAAACTAAGATCATGGCCCCATGATGGTCCCAACACTTCATGGCAAATAGATGGGGAGNCAGAAAAACATCTACTTCTGCTTTATTGTCTATGCCAAAGCCTTTGACTGTGTGGATCACAATAAACTGTGGAAAATTCTGAAAGAGATGAGAATACCAGACCGCCTGATCCGCCTCTTGAGAAACTTGTATGTAGGTCAAGAAGCAACAGTTAGAACTGGACATGGAACAACAGACTGGTTCCAAATAGGAAAAGAAGTATGTTAAAGCTGTATATTGTCATCCTGCTTATTTAACTTATATGCAGAGTACATCACAAGAAACGCTGGGCTGGAAGAAACACAAGCTGGAATCAAGATTGCTGGGAGAAATATCAATAAACTCAGATATGCAGATGACACCACCCTTACAGCAGAAAGCAAAGAACAAAAGAGCCTCTTGATGAAAGTGAAAGAGGAGAGTGAAAAAGTTGGCTTGAGGTTCAACATTCAGAAAACTAAGATCATGGCCCCATGATGGTCCCAACACTTCATGGCAAATAGATGGGGAGACAGTGGAAACAGTAACAGACTTTATTTTGGGGGGCTCCAAAATCACTGTGGATGGTGACTGCAGCCATGAAATTAAAAGACGCTTGTTCCTTTGAAGAAAAATTATGACCAACCTAGACAGCATATTAAAAAGCAGAGACATTACTTGGCTAGCAAAGGTCCATCTAGTCAAAGCTATGGTTTTTCCAGTGGTTATGTATGGATCTAAGAGTTGGACTATAAAGAAAGCTGAGTGCCAAAGAATTGATGCTTTTGAACTGTGGTATTGGAGAACTCTTGAGAGTCCCTTGGGCTGCAAGGAGATCCAACCAGTCCATCCTAAAGGAGATCAGTCCTGAATATTCATTGGAAGGACTGATGCTGAAGCTGAAACTCCAGTACTTTGGCCACCATCAGGTGCGAAGAACTGACTCCTTGGAAAAGACCCTAATGCTGGAGAGATTGAAGGTGAGAGGAGAAGGGGACAATAGAGGATGAGATGATTGGATGGCATCACTGACTCAATAGACATGAGTTTGAGTAAACTCCGGGAGTTGGTGATGGACAGGGAGGCCTGGTTTGCTGCAGTCCATGGGGTCGCAAAGAGTGCGACACGACTGAGCGACTGAACTGAACTGAACTGATGTGACCATAAATGCCTGTGCCCCTTCCATGATGAGACACTGGGAAACCAGGGTGCCGCCTTCTTTCAGTCGTCTCTTCTTTGTCAACAGCAACCCTGGGAGCCACATGGTGTGATGGCAGCATCCCAAGATGGAGGAAGTTGGATCACTAAATACTTTACGGAGGAGAGCCAGCCAATAGGCTGTGGCCATGACTCAACGGGGGCGTGGCCTTTTCTCCGGACGCCTTGAGGCCTATTTGCTAGTGCAGTCCAGTGTTGACACCCTCCCTAGAGACATGCTCACTGTCCCACTGAAGTTAGGTTACATGTGTAGCCAGGCTCACCTTGGAAGCACCTGTAAGGTTTCCTCTATTGAGTCTGATGGATCCCGGTAACTAGATGAAACCCTAAATGCAGAAACCATATCTCACATGCCCCTCAGAGAACCCCACAGAGTGTTTTACAAAGATTCACAGAATGTGAAAATAAACGGAAGAAAACCTCAGGGAGTGACCTTTTGGAATTCTCACGCGTCATAAGAAGAAAGGCAGAAATCTCAGATGTTTCTGTTGGAAAAATAAGACTGTGGTCTAAAAAGACAACTCTGGGAAGAGTGAATTTCCAAAGTCATCTATTCATTGTGTTCAATAACACTGAGACGATTGTGTAGACGGCGTTCTCATAAGCAAAGCTTCGGTTTAAGTCTCAGATCAGGGGCCAGGACACAAACTCGGACACCATGCTGACTTAGAAATTATACTTACTTCTCAACTGTTCCCCCAAATATTTTGGTCTACGATACAGTTTCAAAGCAAGTGTGGATGTGAGTGCTAGATATGGTATAGTCTCGGAGGAGTGTTTCAAAAACAACAAGATCGTTGTAGAATCAAGACGTTGTAGAGATAATCTGCGAGTATCATAAACCTTAGAACCTGGGGACAAAAGACAGCTCCCGCCAGCAGCACTGCTGTTAGGTCAGTAGGTTTCCATCTTGAGCGCCTACAAAACTCAGCAGACAGAACACAGAGGAAATATAAGTAACAGCCTGAAAATCATGATAGAGAGTAGAATTTCATAATGCTTTGATAGACACAGCAGTTGAGTACTTCAAAGAGTGAACTTGAATAAACCCACAGTTTCTTATTATAGAAGATAATTATGACTCACATTTATAAAGCATTTTATAGTAGAAAGCACTTTGTGTTATTTATTTCTTGCAATAAATGTCTGGGGAAGGTAATGGTATTAGTTCTCTTTACAGTATTATATACAATTCTCTTTATTGTGCACCCAGCACCCAACATTATTATGGGCTTCCCTGGTGGTTCAGATGGTAAAGAATCCCCTGGCAATGCAGGGGACCTGGGTTTGATCCCCAGATTGGGAAAATCCCCTGGAGAATGGAATGGCTACCTAGTCTTGTATTCTTGCCTGGAAAATTCCATGGACAGAGGAGCCTGGCGGGTTACAGTCCATGGGGTCGCAAAGAGTCAGACACAACTGAATACTGAGCACATGCTCACACAGACATATATTTGCAAGACATTAAAAATTTTTTACTGTATTTGATTTACAATGTTGTGTTACTTTCTGATGTATGGCAAATTGGATCAGTTATACATACATCCACTCTTTTTTCAGTTCAGTTCAGTCGCTCAGTTGTGTCCGACTTTTTGTGACCCCATGGACTGCAGCACACCAGGCTTCCCTGTCTATCAAAAACTCCTAGAACTTACTCAAACTCATGTCCATTGAGTCAGTGATGCCATCCAATCATCTCATCCTGTGTCATCCCCTTCTCCCAACTTCAATCTTTCCCAGCATCAGGGGCTTTTCCAAGATTTTTCACATCAGTTCTTCACATCAGGTGGCCAAAGTATTGGAGTTTCAGCTTCAGCATCAGTCCTTCCAATGAATATTCAGGACTGATTTCCTTTAGGATGGACTGGTTGGATCTCCTTGCAGTCCAAGGGACTCTGAAGAGTCTTCCTCAATACCACAGTTCAAAAGCATCAGTTCTTCGGTGCTCAGCTTTCTTTATAGTCCAACTCTCACATCCATACATGACTACTGGAAAAACCATAGCTTTGACTAGACAGATCTTTGTTGGCAAAGTAATGGTTCTGTTTTTTGAATATGCTGTCTAAGTTGGTCACACCTTTTCTTCCAAGGAGCAAGCATCTTTTAATTTCATGGCTGCAGTGATTTTGGAGTCCCCCAAAATAATGTCTCTCACTGTTTCCATTGTTTCCCCATCTATTTGCCATGAAGTAAATATCAATAAATTCAGATATGCAGATGACACCACCCTTATGGCAGAAAGTGAAGAGGAACTAAAAAGCCTCTTGATGAAAGTGAGAGAGGAGAGTGAAAAAGTTGGCTTAAAGCTCAACATTCAGAAAACGAAGATCATGGCATCCAGTCCCATCACTTCATGGGAANGTATTCTACTTTTATTCTCTGGTTTCTTGGAAGACACTGTGTAGTCACTGATTTCAAGGCCTTTAGAACTATCCAGGTGTGGCTATTCTGATGAATGGGCTGTCCTTAAGCTGGTGACTGGGCAGCCCTATGATTGGTTCAGGACAAATCAAAGCTTGTGGTACAATCAGTGATGAAAGGCTGACTTCTGTAGAAAATCCTCATCACCGAAGTTAGGCTTCAGAAGAACAGCCACAGTGTCCGTCTGTTCTTGGGGGTGGTCCCAGCTTTGCTTGTAGTTTCTTGCTTGCTCCCGATCGTCATCTCCTGTCTGCCTGCCCTGTGTGCCTTGAGTTCCCTATCAGACACAGAGCCAGCACCTTAAAGAGATGGATTAGCCACATTTGCTTAAGACAATTCTCTGTTATGTATCTATTTAATTTTGTTGAATCCGATGCAGTAAATTGCCGAGAGAACGGCAGCCTTTGATTGCGGTTGCACAGCATGGTTGGAGCACGAGATATGGGATGGAAAATAAACTGTTATATTTACCATTTATCAGATACATGGCTTTTAAAATTATTTGTTTACTTTTATTCNTGTTATGTATCTATTTAATTTTGTTGAATCCGATGCAGTAAATTGCCGAGAGAACGGCAGCCTTTGATTGCGGTTGCACAGCATGGTTGGAGCACGAGATATGGGATGGAAAATAAACTGTTATATTTACCATTTATCAGATACATGGCTTTTAAAATTATTTGTTTACTTTTATTCTTGGCTGTGCCGGGTCTTCATTGCTGCACCAAGTGTGGGCTTTCTCTAGTCACAGTGAGTGGAGGCTGCTCTCTAGTTGGGCTTCTTGTTGCAGTGGTTTCTCTTGTTTCAGAGCACGGGCTGTAGGGTGCATGGGCTTCAATAGTTGAGGCTCGTGGGGTCTAGAGCATGAGCCCAGTGGTCGTGGCCCATGGGCTTAGTTGCCCCAAGGCACGTGGGGTCTTCTGGGACCGGGGATGCATTGGCAGGTGGGTTCTTAATCCCTGGGAAGTTCCATGTACATGGATTTGACAAGCCACATAAATTCTGTTTCTTCACAAGTATAGTGGAGCTCAGAAGGTGGTGTGGATTAAATTGGATAGAAGTATTTGTCGTGCTTTCAAATGGTGGTGCTGTAGCATTATTAACGTGTTAAGTCCCATATTAATCAGGATAACTGGTGTTAGCTGATGTAAGAAACTAACTTCACTCCTCAGGGACTTAAGAACATAAAGATCTCCTTCTTATTCTATGACAGTGCCCAGTGCAGGTTGGTGGGATGGGAAGTAGGTGAGAGGACTTTGCTTCTTATTGTCATTTAACAACTCAGGCTCCTTCCTTTATGTTGCTTTTCTTTCATCTGATGTCTTGTCCTCAACCAATGAAAGGAAGAGAATATGGGGATACACACCTTCTCGTAACTGCCTTGGCTTGAAACTGACTCACAGGTCAAGGGGTTGGAAGCTGCATTCTGACTGTGCCCATGAAGAGGAGGACAGCATAGACGCTGCTGAGCGCTAGAGGTCTCTGCTACAGCCTGACATTGCTAACGATTTTATTCCTCCATGGGGACATTATTTTATGCTTGTTACACTGTTTCAACTCAACTGTCATTAGGAAAGACATGCTCTCTTTGATGATCACCATCAGAAATCAAGTTGAACAAGCCGCTTTGAAAGTTTAATAAGTACATTTAATCTTCCAAAGCAAATTTTAGGCAATGGAGCATAAAGAAAGAAGTTTATTTTGGAGCTGATGAATAAAATAAGAGAAAAAAAGAGAGAAGAATCTTCTGATCGAAAGATGAAAATCAATGCTTGTGTGCATCAATCCTGTAGCCTTGCTTCCTCTTACAACTAGGGTTGACTGGTGTGCTAGTTGCTTCAGCAACTAAAATTCTCAGTGGCTAAGGTTTGTTATTTCCTGCTCATGCTTCATGTCCAACACAGCTGGCAGCGTTCTCTGGTGATCATCATCACTCATGGACCCAGGGTAAATCTCCACACACACTCCTAAAATCATGAGAGCAGAGAAAGAGAATAGAAGCTCTTAAGGTTTCTTGCTGGAAAGAGCAGACATCACTTCTGGTCACATTTCATTTGCCAAAAAGGTCATGTGGCCATGCCAAACTTCAAAGCCAGCAGAATGTTGCCCAGTAGGAGACAAGAATCTGTACCCGGGTCAATGACTCTTGTTCATACCCTCTAGCTCTTATTCCTTGTTAGGAGGAAAAGCAAGTGAATAAGACAGGAGAATGAAGAGGAAAAACAGAAATATGTTGGAGTCACTTCAAACAGTGTTGATAGAAAAAAAATAATCTACATCATCAAATAGAACTTACAAATAATGTTGAGTCACATTGGCCTTGAATACCAGAACCAAAGCTATAAAAAATCCTAAAAATATTTTAAACAACAGCATGAAGAGACCTCAAAAAATGCATGCTAAGCAAAAGAAGCCAGATGCAAAAGACCACATACTGCATGGGGCCATTTGCATGTGATTTTAGAAAAGGCGAAACAATTGTTTCAGAAAGGAGATTAATGGCTGCCGAGGAGTAGTGTGTGAGTGGAGGAGACTGACTAGAAAGGGACATGAGGACAAATTTTAGGTGCTAGAAATATTATATATCGTGATTGTACTGGTGGGTGCCTTCGATATATGTATTTGTGAGACTTGTACTCTAAAAACTGGTGAGCTTTATTGTATTTTGATTGAATTTCAGTAAAAAGCCAGTCTTTTGAGACCTTAGGGTGCATATTTTTGTAAGCATTGTTTTAAACTTAGATTTGTATTTGAACTGTGTGTTCTTGAGAACTTGCACGCAGTGTTCTAATTGAACAGAAACGTGTTATTTTCTTTGTTTCAATTAACTATGACTATGGGAAATCTAGTTGTTCCTGACTGCACAAATGAAGAGTCCATGAAACCCTAATTGATTGCTCTGTGCAGAGCTTCCTTCTGAAATAAAATCATCCAAGGGGTTGTGGCTGTTCTTTTTGTTCCTAGGCTGTCCTATTTGCAGTAGTGTAACTACAGTTTTGCAAGGAGATCAAACCAGTCAATCCTAAAGGAAACCAACCCTGAATATTCATTGGGAGGACTGATGCTAAAGCTGAAGCTCCAATACTTTGGCCACCTCATTGGAAAAGACCCTGATGCTGGGAAAGATTGAAGGCAGGAGGAGAAGGGGCCGACAGAGGATGAGATGGCTGGATAGTATCATCGACTCAATGGACATGATTGTGAGCAAACTCCAGGAGATAGTGAAGGACAAGGAAACCTGGCATGCCACAGTCCATAGGGTTGCAATGAATCAGACATGACTGAGCAGGGGACACCAACAAATATCAGAAAACAAACAACAATAATAAAAAAAAAAACTTCTTCCTTGGAGAGTATAAAATACAAATAGTGGAAATCCATGGGAAGAGTACAGATGCTCCAAGTTCATTCTACGAAAGATGGGCCTTTCCACATTTTTATAAAGGGTATTGAGACCAGGGGGCTTCCCAGGTGGCTCAGTAGTAAAGAATCCACCTGTCAATGTAGGAGACAAGAGAGGTGGGTTTGATCCCTGGGTGGGAAAGATCTCCTGAAGGAAGAAACAGCAACCCACTCCCATATCCTTGCCTTAAAAGTCCCATGGACAGAGAAGCCTGGCCAACTACAGTCCATGGGGTGGCAAAGAGTTGGATACAACCGAGCACACATTTTCATGGAGATATCTGAAAATTAAAACTGGGTATTATCAGGGTCACAAAATGCCTCCCATGTGTTCTTAGAATTAGGAAGCATCACATTTGAAAAGCAGAAATGTCCAATGTTTAAGGCCCCACAGGCACAATTGGAAAGGAATATATTAGATCTTCTGTATTTATATAAAACTAAGAAAGATCTTGAGCTTTATTAGCATGTATGCTGAGGATTTTCATGGCCCCTTGAGATGGTGAGGGGAGATCAGAAGAAGGAAGAAGAGGTGGTCCACTAGGACCCTTCCTGTTCTCTTGGTTTATTACTGTGAATCGCAATATGTGAGCCCTTGTGGAAAGGATTTAAAGATGACATCATCTAATTTTAATAGAATCAACCATCACAAAATACAAGCTCAAAATTAATCCTGCAAAGAGATCATGATGAAAGATAACACAGTGAAATTAACTCCAGCAAAGATGGCAGAGCTGACCCTTCTTTTCCTGGGAAAGCTCTTTGTCAACTGCATTGTGAGCTTAAAGATTTCCCTGGTGGCTCAGGTGGTAAAGAATCAATCTGAAATACAGGAGACCTAGGTTCGATCCCTGCGTCAGAAAGATCCCCTGGAGAAAGGAAATGGCAAACCACTCCAATATTCTTGTCTGGGAAATTCCAACGGCAGAGGAGCCTACCAAGGTACAGTCCATGGGATTGCAAAGAGTCAGACGTGACTGTGTGACTAACATTTTGACTTTGACTTTTGTGAGCTTAAGACAGTGATAATCTCACTACATCTGTGAAGAACCAGGCAGAAAATGTTTGAAATCATCAAGGAGACTCAATTCCATTATCATTAAAGGTGACCCTTGGCTGAGTTTATGTTGTGCCTTCTGTTAACTCACAATAAAATGAAGCCATCATGGTTAGCAAGGCATTTAAAAGTATTGCTGATTTCATGTTAACTTCATCCTTTAAAGTGTTCTCTTTTTAGAACATTTTGGCTCTAATTTGCATATATTTTAGTTTATATGCTATTTTGCATGTTAAGTAACTTCCAAATACATAAATAGACATGTATTGGAGGTATCCAATATTTTACCCTGAGACTCAATGATCTAGTGTAATGCAACATGCAGCTACTTCTGTGTGTATTCTCCGCTTGAAGTATATTTTATCACTGAGTTACAAAGTGAAGTGTGTTGAAATTAGGGAAGCATAGGATTAAGTTCTCTACTTTCTAAATGACATGTGTGATTTGGTCTCAAGAAGCTGCTTCACCTTGTAGCTGTGCTTCTAGAATGTGGCTAGATATATGTTACATTAAATGAATATAGTGCCTTCCAGTGTAATGCAAGGTCTTCCCTAGTGGCTCAATGGTAAAGAATCTACCTGCAATGCAGGAAATGCAGGTTCAGTTTCTGGATCAGGAAGATCCCCTGGAGAAGGAAATGGCAACCCACTGCCATATTTTTGCCTGGGAAATCCCATGGAGGGAGGAGCTTGGCAGGCTACAGTCCAGGGTTGCAAGAGTCAGACACGACTTTGCAACTAAATCACCACCACCAGAGTAATGCAAACATCTCTTTTGGACTATTCTTCAAGAAATTTGCATATTCCCTTACTACCTCAATGTGTTGAACACTTAATACAAGGCTTTTTGATGTCTACCACCATGTAGGTTCCCCCAACTATGTTTTGTTATTTCGAATCTTGAATTTATTCTATGCCCATGAGCAAATTGCTTATTTGTTTTACTGGAATGTTTAATGAGTAGGAAGAGGAAAAAATAGAAAATAGAGGGAAATAGAAGCTTCTAAATATCTGAAGTAAAACTGGGATTATTTTTAGGCAACCGAAAGTAGTATCTGCCACCATAGTATCTGCTTTGTGTAGTTTTTTTCTTCCAAAGGATGTGAAATACTTTATAGACAGCTCAAGATCACAACCAAACTAGTAAGAAGTTACCTCCTGGTTAGTTTTTATTGAGAACTGCCTTTGGGTCTCATACCTACAGTTGGGGTATAACTGCTCTTCTAAGAAATGAGAGGGACATTTTGATTGGAAGAGGAACAAATGAGAGAGACATAGAACAGCAGAAAGATTGAAAGCAAACGTTATGGGTTATTTTCCAGTTAACTTTATTTCCTTCCATCACTCGCCACCTCTACCAAATTTAATTGGTTTTCATCAGGTGGTGGCCAGATCCCAGTTAGGTGTTGACCTTCTGCTTGTTCAGAGTGTTCCTAGCAGTTTCACATTTCTCTCTCTCTTAAGTTGCTGATGTTGTTACTTGGTGGAATTGTGCTTCTTCGAGGGACAAAGTCTTTGATGAGGAATAATTTTCATGTGCCCTCATGATAGACTCAACATTCGCAGATACGTGTGCTTGAGACCCTTCTCATGTGCTACTGTTTAGTTGCTAAGTTGTATCGCACTCTTTTGTGACCCGATGCACTGTAGCCTGCCAGGCTCCTTTGTCCAGCGGGATTGTCCAGGCAGGAATACTGGAGTGGGTTGCCATTTCCTTCTCCAGGGGATCTTCCCAACCCAGGGCTCGAACCTGTGTCCCTTGCTTGGCAACTGGATTCTTCACCACTTCACATGTTAATACTCTATAAGGTGCAGATAAGCGTATCCTTAAGAATGCTTTCTAGCAGTGTTCAGGTGTGAATTCATTTATTTCTACATAAGCGATACTTTTCTGATAAAGCTCCTTGACTCTCCATTTCTAGAAATCAGTCCTTGCTAGATTTAACTGTTCCTGTTGATATCCAGTCTATTTTTTTCCATGCATTGTGTGTTTAGTCTCCTTGATTAGTTTTCAGTCTCTCAAGGACAGAAACCGTACTCTTTGCTTCTTTTGGTGGAAGTGGAAGCGTTTTTTTTCGCTATTGTGATCACAGAATAGTCTCCCTTCCCCTACTTTTCAAGAGGCACACTGAGCCTCCCATACAGGGTGCATTTAGATGGGAGTGTAGAGCTTAGGTTTATGATTCACTCATTCACTTGATTAATGTTTTTGATGTCCTACTACCTGCCAGAAGCTTTTTTAAACTCAACAGTAAACAGGCAAAAATTCCTGACCTCATGTGGCTGGCGTTTTAGCCAGGGCAGAACAGATAATAAACAAAATAAATGGGGAAAAATATTGAGTAAGTTAGCTTGTTCTAAGTACCCAAAGGAATAAAACAACTAAAAGTAGCATCTGAGAAGGGACCAAGAGAATTAGGGAGTAGTCCATGGAACAATCTGGAAGGAAAACATCCTGTGGCTCTGTAGAAGTTGAGATAATGGTGCATTTTTGTAGGCCCATCAGTGGAAAAGAAGCGATTGTGGCAAAAAGGCAAAATATCATAGGCTTGCTACCTAGTTGTCCTGGGGTGTGCCAGTTAACCTGTCCAAGACTCAGACTCCTGACCTATAAAATGAATGTTAAAATCTCTACCTTAAAGGAAGAGATTAATAAAAGAAAGTGAAAAGGTTTATATCAAAGTTCTAACATATATTTGACATTCAGGATACTTTTCCTTAGTAAGAAGGAAGTCTTCCAGAAGGCAAGTTCCACCCACGTGAGTCTATTCGTCTTATAGGCTTTAAAGTTATCGGTCAATGTTTTCCAAGGGTGCTTTACTGAACCTATATATACTTAAGAAAAATTTAAAGTAGCCACACTTTAACGAAGCCCTACTCTTCACTGTGTCTTTGCAAAGTGGGGTAAAATCTTGGTGATCCAAGCATTGTAGCTATACAATAAGCAATCCTACTCCCAGTATGATAAAATAAGCAGATTGGCCTCTTCATGGGCCATAAGACAATGTTGCCTTTATGAAACAAAACTGTATGTTTAATAAGAGGGCCAGTATCAGTCTGTGCTACTGAAGGTATTTACTATTAGTGATTTTTGCCATAGAGGAACTGGTTCCCTACTTCCCCTGCTCTAGGGAACACTTGCTTCTTGTAAGTTCCAATCAGTAGATTTGCTGGCTGAGCAAAAGAATGGATTTCAGTGTTCTGGGAGGCCAGTACAGGTATAGCTCAATTACAGGANCACTTTTCCCCCACAAATCTAAAGAATATTCACTTCAAAGTCATTCTCTTTGTAACTCACATTTTTCTGGGATTCATTTTCTCTCTTTAGGCAGGCACACCTGTATTTGCTGGGGATGAAAAAATGTAAACAAAAAAATAATCCACCATGAGGCCCACGAGATAATAATAATTGTGAGATAAAATAATAATGGCCCACAAGGAAGTGGGCCAATCCTGATGCGATTATTTGTGCGTCTGAAGCTAGATTTGCTCTCACAGTCCTTTCCAGACAGTTTAGCTGAGCCCAGGTGGAACAGTTGCTCTTTGGGTCTGATGCTGCAATGGTATTCAAAGCTGGAGCTGAAGATTGGGGACGCTCCTTAGAAAGTTCCCGCTAGCATCCTTGGTAGAGCACTCAAGGATTACTTCACTCTAAAGGACTATTCAAAATACTGCTGTGGATGAAAAATTCAGTTTGATGGTTAAAAGCGTGGGGCTTAGAGTCAGGCAGATTTCCTATCCGGCCTGGTAATGAAACCCTCCTCTCAGGGCTGAGTGAGGATGAATCATACCTGTCATGGCCCCTGGGCTGTGGCTGCCCTGCGAAGGAGGGTTCATAAATCTTTACAGCGACTGCTATTCACTTCTTATTTGATTGCTAGGTAGGCAGGCCAGGAGGAAATACATTTGCCCTCTTGAGGGATATGGGGTAGGGTGGGGAAGGAGTAGAAGGTGGGGTCCAGTGAGGAACTGGGGCGGAAAAAGAAATAACAGCTGTGCCCAGATCTGTTAGAGAAGGTCCTTGCTAAAGCAGTGTCTCTGCACCCAAACATCCTGGGATTTTTGTTTTCATCACATGTGCTTGGGAGACAATAGTTCTCATGAAGCTTCATCACTCCTCAGGTGTTTAGAATCAGAAAATAATGAAGAACTGGACCTGGGTGCTTTTCTTAAGAATCCCCTATAGCTGGGACTTCCCTGGCACTCCAGTGGTTAACACTCCGGGCTTCCAACACAAGGGGCACGGGTTTGATCCCTGGTTAGGGAACTAAGATCCCACGTGCCATGTGGCACAGCCAAGAAAATATTAAAAAAATAAAATAAAGACTACAAATTTTAAAAAGATATCCCCCATAGCCCATCCGAGGGTCTTTCATAAACAGGGTCTTAAAAAGGGAATCGGAGCATTCGTTCTATTAGAACAGAAAGCTTCTCTTCTTAGAAAAGTGCTGGGTACCTTGTCTGGTTGAAATTTAACTTGAACACGCTGCTAAACACTTTCTGCAACAAACTATGATGTAAAAATTGGTCCCCAAGTTCTGCAGAGGACAAATTCAGTGCCTCACATAGAAAGAGAGGTACTTGTCTGAAACTTGACTTAACCTCTGACGTAGAGGTTCATCTCCAGAGCTNTCTGGTTGAAATTTAACTTGAACACGCTGCTAAACACTTTCTGCAACAAACTATGATGTAAAAATTGGTCCCCAAGTTCTGCAGAGGACAAATTCAGTGCCTCACATAGAAAGAGAGGTACTTGTCTGAAACTTGACTTAACCTCTGACGTAGAGGTTCATCTCCAGAGCTTGTTTAGTTCCAAAGACTCTGTTCATTGATTCCTGGTCATTTTTGACACACAGAGAAAAAGCATGCATACATCTGTGTGTGTGCAGGTACATGCGTGTATATGTGTACGTGTGTGTGTGTGTACATGTGTGTATGTACCCATGCATGGAACACTGTAATAAGGGTATAGAAAAGGAACACTGAAGGGGGAAATATGACCAAAATTGGATGTTCAAAGGAATACTGAGTCAATGTTATTCTAGGCAGTACACACAAATCTCAACTTAGAAACTGGCAAGTTGGTTGTATTTTTCAGATGAGCAAAGTGCATACTTTCAGAATGATGGAAGAATATTTCAACATGATATTTAATAAGTCATTTTTATTGACGACAAAATGCCAGACTCAACCAGACTGAGCCGAGCCACCACTGTTCAATCTGGGGCGAACGTTTTCCCAAGGGACCAAGACTCTCCCTCGTGAGCCAGCTTGCACTTTGGGGAAGAGCTGTTTTATTTACTGTGTTGGTGCATCAGCCATGGATCTACTTGATTTCAGCCTGCCTTCACTGCCGTTTATCTGGACAAACTTCACGATTCCTCTCTAAAAGACGTGGAGCATCTGCGGCCAGCTAGCCCTCACAGTGCAAGTGAGAAATATTTCACATGGCAAAGACTGAGCCACAGAGCCAGTAACTCAGGTTTCAAACTGACTTAGACAATTTACTGACACCTCAGCCCTCATTTCCCCATCTGTGAGACAGTTTTGCTTACCCCGCTAAATTTAAGATGTTGAGGGAGTTCTGCAGTGTCTCTGGATCCATCTGAGCTCCTTCCAAGAATGACAACTGCTGGGGGCTGCCATCGGGCTGGTCGTCTCCACAAACCACACTCCTCTGAGAACCGTCTCTCCCACCCGCAGCCCAGGGCTCCAACAGTCGGCTCACTCCACACGCCACCCAGCTCCCGGGCCAGAGTTAGCGGAACTGAGGGTGGATGAGGAGAGCTGGTAAGCTCCCTAGTAAGCTGAGCCCATTGGTGCCTCTCCCTTAGAAATATGGAAGGTGAATGTAGAACCTGGCTCAGCTGATTGGGAGCCCTAAGAGTGGGAAGTGTCCTAGAGCCAAGGTCCCAGTGAAGCAGCAAAAGCCATCTGCAGCAAGAAAACTGAGGCCGAAAAGCAGAGAAGCAGAGAAGAGCTCCCGGCCGGCCCCTGGAGAGGATGCTGCTTACTGCCTCGGCTCCAGCCCCTCATTCCAGACTCCGCGCACCCTGGCTCCTCTTCGTGCCCGTGGTTGCCAAGCGATAACCTCATGTCCTCCCAACAAATTGCACTTCTTAGCATCTGCTAGTTGGAGTCCGTCTCTGTTACTTGGAACCAAACGATTCCTAAGCTTGAAATTGTACTATTTGAGTTGCTTGTTGCAGGCAAGCTAGCAGGGTCATGGACACACAAGGATTCTCAACAAGACTTTTTGTAAGACAACCAGATTTCTTAAAAATCCCTTCAGAAAGCAAAACACACCTTTTCCAGGCAAGAAGACTGGAGCAGGTTGCCCTTTCCTTCTCCAGGGGAATCTTGCTGATTCAGGGATTGAACTTGCGTCTCTGAAACGGCAGGAGAATTCTTTACCACTGCGCCACCTGGGAAGCCCCAAACTGCACACGAGCTTCCTGTTTATTCCTTGGCATCCTTGTCTCTTAGGTTTAAGTCCCTTTGTTCAACCTGAAACTGAGAAGAACTTGGAAACCTGAGCCCAGAACTCAGCCATTAAGAGTTTTTCAACAGTGCATTGAAAAAGGATGCGTCTCAAAGCACTCTGCAGGCCACGCTGGGTTTTCACTCCTGTCCATACAGGGGTGGCTCTGGCCCCACTCATCACCTGCGGCTGCCCCACGCCAGCGGGTAAAATGTACATGTCATTCACAGTACAGATGGCCACCCCACACATGCTTTCAGGTGCTCCAGATGGGCCAGAAGGACCTGGAACTGAGACAGGTCCACCACCACCGTCCAGCGGTCCCTGGAGGTGTGAGAAGCCAAGTAATTTCTGTTCACAGAGAATCCCAGTGAATCATGACCATGGCTGTTGGCCTGAGGTTGAAAGTGAAACCCGATTCAACCATCACAGTTTGCTCTCAACGGGAAGCGAGTTCTGATGGGAAGCAAAGCAGAGCGTTTACTCATAAGTAGTCCCAGACCTGTAGGTGGAGAGCTTTCCTTTCTAGTCCCTGTTTCATCACATCATCAAAGAGCTTCTCTCTCTCTCTCTCTCTCTTCTTCAAAGAAGGACGAGCACAGTGTTTTCAACAGATCACTAGATGAAAAGCTGAAATACTGTTTCTAATCCAAGCTGAGTTAGAAACAACCTGTGAGTCTCAATTTCCTTAGCTTTATTTTTTAAGATTTATTAAGATATTCTTTACATATAATGTTGAGTAAGTTGAAAGTGTTATATTGCATCACGATGATCACCCTAGTGTGAACGATTACCTCACGTCACATAATTACCATTTCTTATTTTTTAGTGGGCTTTAGACGACATCAACTCCAAGTTTCCTTCAAGGCCTAAAGATGAGTGGCTCTCTTCCTTATAGTAGAAACTCTTTGGAGTGGTGTATTTTGGTGTGTTTTCAACTCCTGGGGACTCTCCCCATAGCCCCCTCCACAGTGACTGTCTTTCCAAAACAGGGTGAATGCACCATGAAAATTGACAGGTCAATCAGTCTTCCTCTGAAATGCACACACTGAGGCGTCACAAACCTCAGCCCTTAAGCTACAAACAATANTTTTCAACTCCTGGGGACTCTCCCCATAGCCCCCTCCACAGTGACTGTCTTTCCAAAACAGGGTGAATGCACCATGAAAATTGACAGGTCAATCAGTCTTCCTCTGAAATGCACACACTGAGGCGTCACAAACCTCAGCCCTTAAGCTACAAACAATAAAGGCCCCCTTTCCACCAGGTGATTCATCACAACAAAAGATTACTATCAAAAAGGATGTTTCATCCTCCAAGTTCTCATGAGAGATGAGGCTTCCAAATTGATATCTACGAGTTCTGTCATTGTATAGATGCTGACAACTACTCATATTTCCCCTCAGGAGAAGTGGGGTTAACAGGAAAAGGAAAGTATATTTCAACTCCTTTTCAGTGGAATTTATGGGTAAACATTTGCTGACAAAGGTCTGTATACTCACAGCTATGATTTTTCCAGTAGTCATATACAGATGTGAGACCTGGACCATAAGGAAGGCTGACTGCTGAAGAACTGATGCTTTCAAATCGTGGTGCTGGAGAAAACTCTCTGAGAGTCCTTTGGACTTCAAGAAGATCAGATAAGTCCATACTAAAGAAAATCAACCCTGAATATTCATTGGAAGGACTGATGCTGAAGCTGAAGCTCCAATACTTTGGCCACCTGATGGGAAGAGCTGACTCATTGGAAAAGACCTTGATGCTGAGAAAGATTGAGGACAAGAGGAGAAGGGGGTGACAGAGGATGAGATGGTTGGATGGTATCACCAACTCAGTGGGCATGAATTTGAACAAACTCTGGGAAATCATGAAGGACAGGGAAGGCTGGTGTGCTGCAGTCCATGGGATTGCAAAGAGTCAGACACGACTTAGTAACTGAACAACAATAACTGAGGGGGCTCACCTTGCTAATCCCCCCTGGCTCCAGCAGAGGATATCCTGATATCTGGGCACATCCCGCCTCCATGAAGCACCCACTGAGAGAGCAGTTCACTTCCCTAATCTCCTGCTCTGTTCGCCTGCTAACTCCTGCTTCGTGGGTCAGACAGGAGCGCAAGCAGAGGGCACTCTTGGGACAAAAATGCCAAGAACTGTGCCTCCTCTAGAAGTCACCAGGAGTGAGACATTCCCTTAACTTTCAGGCATTCTGATTTCACAGGCTGGCGTGTGTGATGTTTGCTTGCTCCATGCTGCCAGCCTCTTGTTGAGCTTTGCAGCTCATGAGACTAAACTATTATCAATGGTGCATCAGGAACATGACTTCTTTGATGCGAAAACATTAGACCAAAAATGCATCCATCTTGGAGGATCCGTGAAACTTCTAAATAAGAAAATCCACTATTTAAAATCAGAGTGAGAGCTCTTGGAAAATGAGTGTGTCAGATGGTCAGATATGACATACATGCCAGTGACGTGTGCTGGTCACTCCATGTCTGCTCATCCTGTGAGTTGATGAGTGTTATTTTGAACTGACATGACTTTGTATAAGCATGAGTATTTTCTCTTTTTTCTTCTTTAAGAAGGAAGGAAATAAATTCAACCCAGTAACAGCAAAAGAATGAGCATGTTATCAATTTTTTTAAATTATCTAGGCTAAGTTGAAGGTCTCTCTTGGTAAATGTCACATTGCACTTGAAAATATGTGGGTTATTTTCAAATATCTTTTGATATTGATTTCTAACATAATTCCACAGTGATGAGAGAACAGACCCTGCATGACTTCAGTAACTTTAGACCATCAGATTTTTGCACCTGGTCTATTGTCCCTAGATATNTGTGATAGCTTCAGGCAAACAACAAAGGGACTCAGCCATACATATCCATGTATCCATTCTTCCTCAAACTCCCTTCCCATCCAGGCAGCCACATAACACTGAGCAGAGCCCCAGGTGATGCTTATGCAAAGTAAATTTCCAGAACCATTACTAACAACCGCCCCCTGCCCCGGCAATATAATCAGTCAATATTTTTCCCATTAATGGGCACATTCTTAGGAGATAGAGTCAAAAGCACGTATTATTGAACGACCTTAGGTGAAATCACATAACTCATACATATATAGAAGTGCCACTAATAACTCGGACATCGTGATAATTACAGAGTTTGAATTTCTAGCCCATCCCATGTGAAAATTGTAGTCAGGAGCCAGAGAATTTGAGAAGGGATTTTATGCTAGTTAATTATGTGATTCCAAATAGATATATTTGGAGACAGGACTACAGTAAGTTCCCTACATATGAACCCTCACGTTGCAAACTTTTAAAGATGCAAACGTGCATGTGGTTCCCACAGGGAATCAGAACCCGTGTGGTCAGCATCAGGTGTGACTGAAACTGCAGCTCGCCCTCTGCCTCCTATTGCTGACTGTCTTTCAGTTCTACCACCTCCCACCACCACTCTCTTCTGTCAGTAACTCTTGCCTCTTCACTCAATGCCAGCACTGTGTGCTAGCCATTGTACTGTACTATTGTATTTTTCAAGACACGATATTGTAATATTAAAAATGCTTTATTTTTTGTGCTTTTATGTATTCTTTGTACGAAAAATATTATATGCCTATTACAGTTGCTACTGCTGCTAAGTCACTTTAGTCGTGTCCGACCCTTGTGTGNAGCACTGTGTGCTAGCCATTGTACTGTACTATTGTATTTTTCAAGACACGATATTGTAATATTAAAAATGCTTTATTTTTTGTGCTTTTATGTATTCTTTGTACGAAAAATATTATATGCCTATTACAGTTGCTACTGCTGCTAAGTCACTTTAGTCGTGTCCGACCCTTGTGTGACCCCATAGACGGCAGCCCACCAGGCTCCCCCGTCCCTAGGATTCTCCAGGCAGGAACACTGGAGTGGGTTGCCATTTCCTTCTCCAATGCGTGAAAGTGAAAAGTGAAGTCGCTCAGTCGTGTCCGACTCTTAGCAACCCCATGGCCTGCAGCCTTCCAGGCTCCCCCGTCCATGGGATTTTTCAGGCAAGAGTACTGGAGTGGGGTGCCATCGCCTTCTCCGGCCTATTACAGTACAGTACTATATAACCAGTTGTGTTAGTTGGGTACCTAGGCTAACTTTGTGGGACTTAACAATCAAGTTGGGTTTACAAATGTGCTCTTGGAATGGAACTTCTTCATATGTAGGAGACTTACTATATTTTAAAGTTGGGATCCTGCTTTCCTAGCATATCTTTTTACATGAACGTTAAACTTAGTAGTTAATAATAACCACCAGAAGTAATATGACACTAACTTTAGACATCTGTCTTCACAAGGAAGATGGCGAATGTCACCCCATGTAGAAATAATATGGTTCTTATTATTACAACTCCTATTATTATTACAGACTCATGGATGGTAAGTTAAATCATGTTCACAAAATTGAAAATCAAAGTGCAGAAAAATACAAACATATAACAGTTCGATTGTGTAGGCAGAGAGAGAGTGAGAGTGAAATGGTCCCCATTTGGCATTATTTAATAATACTAATGTATGGCAAAGCATTCAGGTGATTGGAGTTTGGTGAATATAATAATGATAATTAATTATTGCACATTTATTACCATCTACATGCCCCAGCTGTGCAAGAGTTTTCTATACATTATCTCTGTATTTCAAAATTACCCTCCAGGAGTATCATTCCAGGGTTTACATTTGAATACCCCATTTGTAGCCAGTTGTCTAAGGTTACACAACTAGTTAGTAAAAATGCTAGTTTCTGAACTCAGGACTGTCTAAGCTTAGAGCTCATACTCCTTTTCTTTTAGATGATAAACTGCATGAGAGCAGAGCATGTATCTCTTTTTATTCCTGGCTTGATTCTCAGAGTCTTGAACAGCATGTGGTATAAAGTAGGTGCTCAGTAAATAAAAGAATAATAGCATGCTGCCCAGATCAAGAACTTCATCCTTGTCGATTTCCTGGAAGCAAATCTTCAGTTTCACAGTTTATAATATCCTGACCCAAACAAAAATAATATTAATCATGACAGGTAACAAATGTAATAATAAAAAATGTTTAATCCAAAAGAGGACAAAAAAAGGAAACAGGGGACAAATAGAAAAAAATTAGGTGGAAATTTTAAACTCATTTACTAGTGATTAAATTAGTATTTGGTAAAGCAACTACTCCAGGGCTTTCCAGGTGGCTCAGTTGTAAAGAATCTGCCTGGCAGTGTGGGAGACTCGGGAGACGTGAACTTGGTCTCTGGGTCTGTGAGATCTCCTGGAGGAGGAAATGACAACCCACTCCAGTATTCTTGCCTTGGAAACCCCATGGACAGAGGAGCCTGGTGGGCTATAGTCCATGGGGTCACAAAGAACAGGACATGACTGAGCTACTGAGCACGCATGCAAACCAACTATTCCAAGTAAAAGATAAATATTGTTAGACTGAAATTTTAAAGTTATATTTCTGTTATTCACTTAATTCTCACAATTCTCTATTTATATGTATTTTCTGAGTGAAAAAATGGAGACTTCAGGGAGTAAAGAAACTTACCAAAATGACACAGCTGAAAAACAGCAAAGTCAAGATAAGAGCCCCAGTTGTCCGACCCAACATCCTTCCTTGTGGTATTTAGTACAGCTCAGCAAAGAGAAGGTCCCGTCGAGCTCGGCAAGAGCTGTGTCCATGCAATTTCAGGGTCAGAGCCGGACTGCAGCTGGCGTGGTGAATGGTAACGTTTAACTTCTACTTAAAGAAGTAAAAGCGCTTTGGGAAGGGATAAGATTTCTGGACAGTGTTAAGGAAACAACTGACATTAGAAACCAGTGGAATCAATATACAAGAAGGCATCATTTTCTCCAGCAGTATCTGGCTCTGCTGCTTAATAGTAGAAAACACAGATGGTTTATTTCTCTTGATTTGCTTGAAAATGGCAAAGGACAAGATGGACCAGGGAGACTAGGGTCTGGGGGAGAGGCTTCTGTCTTAGGGTCTGGGCTCAAGAGAGAGGCAGCAAAGTCAGAGGGAGGGTGGACCTAAAGAGAGCAAGGAGGGACTTCTCTGGTGGTTGAGTGTCTAAGAGTCTGTGCTTCCAAAGCAGGTGGCCTGGTTTCAATCTCTGGTCAGGGAACTAGACTCCTCATGCTGCAACTAAGACCTGGTGAATCCAAATTAAATAAATAAAAATATTTTAAAAATAAAGAGAATAAGGGGAGAGCTACAGGGACAAGATATCTGTATGAGACTGAAGAGCAGGCTTCCTGGGAGAAAGCAAGAAAGGGAAAGTGTTAAAAGGATTGATACCTGCTGACAGAGAGTAGAATAGAGGTCCAGACAGCATCATGTAAGGAATCTTGGAGATAAATTAGAAACAGTTAAGCCAATTAAGTAGATTTATTTCTACCACAAATTTCGAGGAGAAAGAGAAAAGCTAGAGACTGCAACTCACTTGTTGTTACCTGAACCACCATTCTTAGGAGATTCTTTAAAATTCTGATTAAAGATCATTAAATGATTATAAATTCCTCCAGGTAACAGATTGCTTTCCGTGAATCACTCAATTCTTTTTTTTTCCCCCCTAAAACAGGGAAGAGGAAGATGGTTAAAATTAGCTACCTTTTTATAATGCATTTGCTGAAACTAATTGGTAATTATTTTTTACCATAAGCAGTTGGTGTGAGTGTGGTGATAATATATTTACAATATAAACTTAGAATCGTTAATGAGATCTCATTTCTATGCAGGATGGACAGGGTCAGAGGCTCTCCTCTTTATGACAAGGAGTTGCTCTTTCAGTTCTGGGCTGGAATGATAGGAGTTAGAAAACTTAAGAAACAGCCCTGCAGTAATAATGTATGTCATGATACGTATTTGAAGAGCAGTAATAGAGTTTTTCAAGAATTTCCAGATAGCAAATGAATCATTTTTATCCTAACGACTAAAGTTTGAGTATTTTAAATACCTATTAACATAAAAGGTGGCTTCTTTACAGTAAAGTATTGATTTGGATGGAAGCTCCCTGATTCTCTGATAATAAACGTATCTTCCCGTCCTGACTCTTAAGCAGTCTAATATTAGCCTTCTCCCTTTTAAATTCCCATATTTGGATTCAGAGTGAGACTCTCTTTTCACTTCTCGTTTAATCAACATTGGCACCAAACTCCCCTCTGTCAGCTTGACATTCAGCTCTGGTCTGACCTAATTCTCTCAGGCAATGAACTCAGTTACTCCCCGCAGCTGGTCAAAAAGTGAGGGAGGAGACAGGAGAGATACCAAGTCTTCCTTGTGGCGGGCTGCATTAGGGCATCAGCCGAATACATTTAAGGGCTTTGATCACAATCCATGGCCAGTTTTAAATGTCTGCTTAGTCCCTGCGGCCCCACGATTGAGATTAACTCTATCTGACTCCTCCTCCTCCTCCGTTCTGCAGAAGAACCCTCTCTGGTGAAGTGGGGTCGAGGTGGATTTTCTGCCACGTCAAGTGGTTCCTAACCCTCATGTGTCCCTTTCAAGCACTGGAGTGTCCAGTGGTGCCTGGTTGCTGGTGTAGGCCTTTCTGCAGCCCTGCTCTCACCCCCTGATCACGCTGTGGCACCTTCATTAAACAGAAGATCATCCTTTCAGTTCCATGTTCCCTGGACCCTATGCTTCTTCTCTCTGCTTGCTGATAGGCTGTGTCCCACCTGGCCACAATCACAGCAGTGTGGATACTCTGGAAGTCAAAACACATAGCAGAGTTGAATTTTTCATCTTATTTAATACAACTCTGGTTGGGGGAAACCTAGTTTAGCCTTGCTGTCTATAACTAATTTTATTTAGTTCTAGGACTTTATTCCCAAGTGAAAGTGGCTCAGTCGTGTCCAACTCTCTGCAACCCCATGACTATACATTCCATGGAATTCTCCAGGCCAGAATACTGGAGTGGGTAGTTTTTCCCTTCTCCAGGCCATCTCCCCAACCCAGGGATCAAACCCAGGTCTCCTGCATTACCAGTGGATTCTTTACCAGCTGAGCCACAAGGGAAGCCCAAAGACCCTATTCCCAAGGATGGCCCCCAAAGTATAACTTCGCTTGGCTAAGGACTGAATGGCCCACCTAAAGTCCATTCTCCCCTTCTTTCCTACTCAAAGCCCTCCAGTTTTATCCCAGTCATAAAACACCCAACCCACAAGGTCTGCCTCCCAGCTTTCCTTGCAGTAGTTCCCTACAGGTTACGAACCTGTAACTGGAGTATGAAAAGCAGGATGCAAGTTAAAGCGCCGCGTGTGACTTCTAGATTAGCCCTTTCCTGTAAGGCGACTCAGCTTGAGGGACATCCTTTACTCCTCACCTCCAGCCTCCTGCCGAAAATGTAGGAGCTCTCAGATGACTTGCTTGCTGTATGTGTATTGCTTCATTCTTACTCTTTGCAGCCCCATTTACTATAACTCACCAGGCTCCTCTGTCGATGGAATTTTTCCAGGCAAGAACTCTGAAGTGGGTTGCTATTTCTTCCTCCAGAGGATCTTCCCAATCCAGGAATCAAATCCTCTTGTGACTCCTGCACTGGCAGTGGACTCTTTACCATTAGCACCACCTGGGAAGCCATTGTTTCTATAATACATGTAAACCAAAGATAGTCTCTGAGATGTCATAAAGTATATAGACAAACTTCAATTTACTATAAAAAATGCTAGTCCTGAAGGTAGTTAATACAGTAACTTTTCCAGGGACGTGGAATCTAACAGAAAATATTTCAAAATCACAGCAGCATAAAAAGAATGGTATTTACAATAAATATAATTGCATGTATAATGATACAATCACAACTTTCCTTCTCAGTTGTTTGACCTGTGGAATAAACTAGAATTCTGCTGTAAATTGCATGTTGGTGATGATGTGAAATGGGTGAATAATTGGAGATTGGAACCCTCTGAAATAATTTTTTCAAGCTTATTAGCTATATTGTAATATGCGAGCGAGTGTAGCGAAGTCACAAGCTACCTATCAAAGATTCAGACTTCTCTCTACACAGTAGAATTATGGTCAAGAAATGGCAGCCCTTTTGTCTACATGGTCCATCCTGGCTCAGTTCTGGGTAAGGAATGTAGATGGAGAGCCTTGAGTCATGCAGGCCTAGCCCACGGAAACCTGCCAGTCATCTTCCAAGCTCTTTCATCATCTGCCGTCTGGCTGGAATTGAACAACTGAGGCACTGGTGGGAGGGGGAAGCCAAAGAAAGAGTGTGAAACACGCTCTGGAACACAGAGGAACCACCTTAAACCAATCTCTTACAAAATGAACTTTGTGCTAAATCAGTGACAAGCGGGGATTTGCCTGTCATCACAGTCAGCTCTGGCTTAATTAACACGCTGGCTGAGGCCCTTCTGGTCCTCTCGGGGCAATGCTGTCCTTTCACTAAGAGTAATTGACAAGAGATCTTCCCTGGTGGCTCAGATGATAAAGAATCTGCCTGCAACGTAGGAGACCCGGGTTCCATCCCTGGGTCGGAAAGATTCCCTGGAGGAGGAAATGACAATCCACTCCAGTATTCTGGCCTGAAGAATCCCATGGACAGAGGAGTGTGGTGGGTTACAGTTCATGAGATTGCAAAGAGTCAGACAGAACTTAGTGACTAAACAACAAGAAATTGACAAGAAGGCCCTTTCCATGACTCCCCTCCATTTCCCCTTTCTTCACATTTTCTCTTTGACATTTTCCCTTTAACATCTCTTTCGAACCACTTGTCAATCCATTAGCTACTGAGTCTTAGTTTTCTCCCTACAGAGGCTGCTGCTGCCAGGGGCTGACTTCAGGAGCGCAGGAAGTGGGACGGGGAAGAGGTGGGGTCCACTGTGGGCATGGGTCTTCTTCAACGACTACACTTCTCTGGTAGTTGTTGTGCAGTTGCTCAGCTGTGTCCGACTCTGTGACCCCGTGGACTGCAGCACACCAGGCTTCCCTGTCCTTCACTATCTCCCAGAGTTTGCTCAAACTCATGTTCATTGAGTCAGATGTAATCCAACCATCTTGTCCGTCCTCTGTCACCCCCTTCTCCTCCTGCCCTCAATCTTTCCCAGCATCAGGGTCTTTTCCAGTGAGTCTGTCTTCTTTTCCACCTCAGGACCATCTGAGTCACCCTCCAGGGCCTGGATGTCAGTGTTCTGCTGAGGTCAGGAGGGAGGCCTCTTTGCAAGAGTAATTTCTGGAGTCTTTCTGCGAAGGACAGAGCCAGGGGCTTGCTGCAGAGGAGCCCTAAGAATACCCTGGAAAGCAAATCCCCTTGTGCTCAGGATCAGGTGGTAATTGGCAAAGGGCCTCAAGGGGTCTGATGTGCAATTTTCTTTACTTTCTTTTTTTAAATTCACCTGATGTTCCCTGAGGCTATGACAATGCATAATTACCCATTTCCGTTCTCCCAAGGAGAATCAATCACAGTACAAAAATGGTAGCAGGCTCCTTTATGTAAGATCCCTGGAATTTAGGTCAGGGCAATGTTTGAGTTCCATCTTATGAATAGGAAGCTCGCCGGAGAAACAGCACCACATTTCATTGCCTTTTTTGCGTGTTCCTGAGTAGGTACAAGTTCGGGAGGCAGAACAGGGCAAGTCTATTCCCGAGTGTGTACGTGAGTGCACATGTACATGTTGTATGCGAGTGTGAGGCTGAGTGTGGTCCTATGTGTTTCTGGACCAGTGATCATGACTAGAACCTGGAAACTGGGGACTGAAACTGAGTTGGTTGTGGATTCTGTGTATATGACATTAAGAGTCAGGACCTCATTCTTGTCGTATTATTTCACAACTAGGGCAATGCTGTGTCTACACTGTGTCTATCCCAGCACCAGCAACTACCAGCTGTGAAACGCTGGGCAGAGTGCTGAACCTCTCTGCTCTTCCGTTGCCTCTTCTGAGTTATGGGAATTGTGATGACCTGCTTCAGAGGGTTGTGAGAGGATAACAAGGTTTGAGTCCATTCTAATGAGGTGGATGAACCTAGAGCCTATACGGAGTGAGCTAAGTCAGAGAGAGAGAGAGACAGATATCGTATATTAACGCATATATATGGAATCTAGAATGATGGTCCTGATGAACCTATTTTCAGGGCAGCAATGGAGACACAGACGTAGAGAAAAAACTTGTGGACACGGAGGGGGAAGGAGAGGGAGGTATGAATTGAGAGAGTAGTACTGAAACATAAGCATTACCATGTGTAAAATTAGATAGCAGGTGGAAATTTGCTGTGTGAGGCCGGGAACCTGAATCTACGATGCAGGGAACCTGAATCTGATGCTCTGTGGCAACCTAGAGGAGTGGGATGGGTGGGAGGTAGGAGGGAGGTTCAAGAGGGAGGGGCCATGTGTATACCTATAGCTGATTCGTGTTGATGTGTGGCAGAATCCAGCACAATATTTCAAAGCAATTATCCTCCAATTAAAAATAAATAATAAAAAAATCCTTAGCACAGTGCTACAACAGCAACCCTCAACTGACATGAGCTAATATTGATG
This sequence comes from Neotragus moschatus, assembly GCA_006410615.1. Lineage (NCBI taxonomy): Eukaryota > Metazoa > Chordata > Mammalia > Artiodactyla > Bovidae > Neotragus > Neotragus moschatus. The sequence continues at coordinate 3,491,411 of SJYA01002027.1, forward strand.
ACAGTTGGAAACAGATTGCATTATCTACCGAGGAGGTTACTATGTTCATCACAAAAGACCTCCTACGGCTCGTCGTGTTGCATAGTCTATGAATCTCTATAGGAGCTTCCTCTGCCATAAAGTAATGGTGATGTCCCCTTATCTACCTGTCTGGGTTCTTGTCCACCAGTGCAGTGGTATCTGTGGATCTCCTGGACTACAACATAAAACGTGGCTGAAGGCCAGATCTGGTCTCCCGTCACCAGTTGCAACTCCTGCCTGAAACCATAACCGTGACTCCTGACACATACGAGGCGCTCAGAGACTGAAATGAGCTCAGTGATCAGAACGTTCAAGGAACTCTTCCATTTTAAATATTCTCACTTCTTGTTCCTGCAAATATTCTGACCCCTGTTGGAACACGTGTCTCAAGTTTTAACTTAGAAGGTTTGATAACTCTGGTTAGCATCTTGGACCTCCCAGCCAGTTACCGGTAGTCCCGCAAGGCTGAGAAGAGAGAACAAACTGGCTTAAATTAAAAAGGTAGAAAGAAAATTGAGTTAGGCCATGTGTTTATTTTAGGGAACAAGGAATGTTAAAAACCACCTCATTGTTTTCCAGCTTCTTCATTTCTTTCACTTGCTCTTGCCTCTCAACATGAAATCCTTTGGCTCTATCATGAAGAAATTGTGTTTGAGTCATTCTCAGAGGTCTAGTCTGTGATGAGGGTACCACATCAATTAAACAATTAACTACCCCTTTCTAAAAGTTTCGGTCCAACATCAGCTAAACCTGCCTTCCAGCTTGAAATTCTTCCAACCCGCTAACCAACAGATGGCATTACTGATGCCTCTGAGATACACACACACACACACACACACACACACAGAGAGACGTACGCACCTTCCCCAAGAGTGAACACACAGCTGGGCTCTGGTGTTAGTAGCACAATGAACTTATCAAGCAACAAAGTGGGTGGCAGGGAGAGAGGAGTCTGAAAAAGGGTCAGCCCCCTCTTTGGCTCTCCCTCCCAGTTAAGGAGTCCAGGGCATTTAAGGTCTCACATTTCCATGCGAGAGGGAAACAGTGCTTGATGAAATGTAGCCTTTGAACAGGAAATGGGAGGGTCCTCAGTTTGGGCTGGAACACATGTAGAATAATCACAATGACACTGCCTTTGCTGGTGTCAGAAGCCTATTTGTCAAGCAGCCTGTGGAGTGATGCCAGGGCACGGTCTTTGGATGCTGCCTCCTATGGAGTGGAGGGAATGACCACAAAAAATCCCCTGCCAGCCGACCCAAGTCCGATAATTAGCCCAACTGCAAAACATGCAGGCCGGGGCACGGGAAACCTTTTAGGGGTCCTTTATCAGGCCCTGCCTTTTCCAGAAGAAGGTTAATTTGCTCTTATTTCAACCGTCTCCTGCCCAGAGAACAGGGAAGGGAGGAAAAAAAAAAAAAAAAAAGGAGAATGAACCGTCAGCGTTATTGAAAAGGTTCCTGATTAGTCACACTCACTCGCAGGCCGGGGCCTTGCCAGACACCACAGCACTCATTAGCAGACCTGAGAACTGGCGTGGCTCCCACGGCTGAGCACCAGCAGCCTCGGGGGGCCTGCACAGCCCTGCTCTCCCACACCCTGCAGTGAGAAAGGCCAGTTTGGGCAGGCCCGGGTGCAATCAACTCTTGCAGATGCTAAGTGAATCTGTTTTATGCTCCGTGTTGCGTCGCATATAATTATCCCTGAGTTCAGCTGGTGTGGAAATCCAGGTAACATGGCTTCCTATCCCCCTGAAATGGTTACCTGCCTGGGGTCACCGTCTTTTCCCCCAGGGTCCCTTTGGAGGCCCTAAGAGGTGGTCATGTGCGTGGTTTACCAGTCTTGCTCCTCTCATATCCGGCTACAGTGGTGAGCCCTGCTCATCCAGAACTGGAAATGCTTCTTTTCCTTGTCTAAGTGATACCAGCAATTATAACTTAAATGTACATTGCAGACCAGCGAAGGGCTTAGGCCACTGAAGATGAATCCAACTCGTTTGCAGGAGACAAGGGTGGACTGTGGAAATGTTCCATTTCAGTACCCATGGCAATGGGGAAACTGAGGCTGAGAGGCTGGAGGACTTGCTTGAAAATGTAAAGAAAAAAAAAAAAAAAAAGAAGAAGAAGCCAGGAAACATCTCTGGTGGTCCAGTGGTTAAGAATCCACCTTGCAATGCAGGGGACGTGGGTTCAATCCCTGGTCAGGGAACTAAGATCCCACATGCCATGAAGGAGCCAAGCCCACAGGCCGCAACTACTGAGCCTGCGTGCCACAACTAAAACCCAGCGTCGTCAACTAAATAAATACTTAAAAGAAGAGGAAACGCCAGGTTCCTGCTTTTCTGTTCATTTTCACTCCATTTGTTCGAGCTGCAGTCCTGTAGTAGAAGATGATATTTCTAAGTGGGACACTACAGTATTCTTCCCTTTATGAAAATATCCGTCTCAGAATCCTAATGCCACAATGTTCAAACAAAACCGACCCAAATGATCTGGCTGCTGTTCATGTGCTCCAGACTCTCCATGGGGAGTCTGGAAGCAGAAGGGGCTGGGCCAGGACATTGTAAGTGACCACCAGAGGCACTGAATGCACCAGATCTTCACCCATTTCTCAGCGTGAGTGGAGCCACGCACAAGGGGCTCCAGTGGGGAGAAGTAACTCTTATCACACAGCTTGGTGGAGATCTGCCATCGCTCCTGCCAGAATCACTGTAGAGCCTGATTCCAGGGCTTACGTTATCTGATATGCACTGATATGCATATTAGCTTAGATTTATGGTAACTACAAAAAGTGACCCTGGCCCTGAAAGAAATCCAAGTGGTGATTAAGAACCATCCTTAACAACTCAAGTATGACTCAAAGCACTCACCCTCCATCTCTTCAGGCTGGAGATGCCTGTGCCCTGGCTTCGGGGAGACCTCTCTGTCTCTGTGATGATCTGGGCGAGTGTGGTAAGACCTTGGGGAAATTCCTACGAGTTTCTCAAGTTTTCAAAACTCCCCACAAAGCTGCTAGACGATGCTTCACCTAAAGGAAGCATGTTGGCAAACTCAGAGATAATGGGTGAAGGGCAGTTACCAGGATGGATACTCAACCCCAGGCAGTCCTCCTCCTCCCAGAGGCGATGTGAAAGGCAAAGCCCGAGCCTGTTACNCGAGTTTCTCAAGTTTTCAAAACTCCCCACAAAGCTGCTAGACGATGCTTCACCTAAAGGAAGCATGTTGGCAAACTCAGAGATAATGGGTGAAGGGCAGTTACCAGGATGGATACTCAACCCCAGGCAGTCCTCCTCCTCCCAGAGGCGATGTGAAAGGCAAAGCCCGAGCCTGTTACCTGGTGTGGCCTGGAGATGAGGTAGGGAGTAGGGAGGGGGCCAGTTGTCCAATCTCTCCCTCCTGCTATGTTTCTGAGTCAAAACAATTAGTGCTTAAGATAGGAGATCAGGCTAAAAGAAGAGCTCACTTGATCCCAGAATGAATGTGCTAAGGAGTCTCCTGGGACAACTCCCCACCCCCATCCCCCACCCTGATAAGGGCAGGGCTCCTTTGCTAGTATGACTATGCATGACCACAGTGCCAGCTAAAGCCTGACTACCACGTGTATTGCAAATCCATGAACACCAAGGAAAACCTCCTTTGCTTNAAGAATTTAAATAAGAACCCAAATTTAGTCCTTGAAAGATATAAGGTTTCAAATTGCTGGAATATCCATGCTGGGTGTGGAATGTCTACCAAGCATCAGGTCCTGCTTTAACTATTTATGTCAATTGCCTCCCGGAATTCTCCAAACTAGCTCCACGACGTGGGTGGTGGAATCATCACGCTAACTTTTCAGAGGAGGAAACTGAGCACAAGGAAGAGATGTAACTCCACCAAGCTCCCACTGCCAGGGAAAGGCAGGGCTACACTCGAAGCCCAGGCTCTGTCACCCTGAGACCATCCTGCTCTAGCGCCTGCTCAGGGAGCTCCCTACTGCTTATGCTCCGAGGGCTGTAAGTGGCTGAACATCTTGAAGAGGCAAAGTCGTGATGACTGTCCTCCAAGACAGACGCCTTCGGGAACGGGTGAGACGCTTTCCGTCCGAACTTGACAGTCCCGTGTGTGCAGGCTAAGCCACTTCAGCTGGGTCCAACTCCGTGTGACCCTATGGGCTGTGGCCTGCCAGGCTTCTCTGTCCAAAGGGATTTTCCAGGCAAGAATACTGGGGTGGGTTGCCACGCCCTCTTCCAGAGGACCTTCCGAGGGTCAAACCCATGTCTCTTATGTCTCCTGCACTGGCAGGGGGGTTCTTTACCACCAGCTCCACTTGGGAGGCCCTAGATAGTCTCAGGGTGTGGTAAATTTTAAGTATGATTCTCTTTTGCCTCCTGCCATTGCCTTGGTCATCAGGGATTCTTAGAGGGCCTGTCTTTAGAAAGGTCAGGGGCAGAAAAGGAAGGAACATGAGCCCTGGGGTCACAGAATCCCACACATGGAGCACAAGTCTACCATGTACTGGCTGTCTGACCTTCTCTGAATCTGTTTCATCATCTTTAAAGTGAGGCCATCACACACCAGTGTAATGCTGGTTGAGATTGGTTGCTATTATAATAAAGTAAATACGACACAAACACCCAGTCTGTCCACTTTCATTGCTTCTTCCCACTCTAGTCCCTTGATTCAAATATGCTATGGGATTTGAAAGCAAGCTTGTTAAAATCACACCTAAAATAAGCACAGACAGTGTTCTGAGTCTACATTCTTTGAGTAAAGCACACAAGCTTCAGAATGTGTCTTCTAGCAGTTACCTAATTGTGGCACTGGGGGAGGCTTTGCTTTTTTCCTAATTTTTGTTTCTCTTCTGGATAGATGAGGCTGGGTTCTGGATAAGTGAAGGGGCCTGATAGTCACCTGTCTTACCTGGCTCACCGCTTGGTGGCAGCACACCCCACTTCCTTTACCCCTATTCTTTACTGTAAGTGTGTAAAAAAGTAGGCGTTCTGTTTAGGGGCCAATCTCCACTCCTCCATCTCCTACATTGCTTTTGACACAAACAATCACCTACACTTTTAGGTAAAAGCAAATATCGTTTGTGTGTGCTTTCATGCACTCCGTTAGGATGATGTGTGGAGCCTTATCAAAGCCGAATTCAGCACATTGCATTAGACCATTTTCACTGGGAGGTTTTTCTTACACAAAATGATCCACAATTAAAAATATGGAGAAATTTTCTCAGTGTGGCACAGCTTTTTAAAAGATAGGAACAAAGCCTTTATTGAAAAGAGCAATTTATCATGCCAGTAATTTTCTACCTCTGTCCTGCCATTATTAAGGATAGCCGGGTTAAAAGGAACTCTTAGCTCTGGTCTCTCCGCTCAGCCAGCAGCCTCACATAATGGCCTGTCTCTGACTTCAGCCCATTGCCATGGAAGTAATTATACCACATGGCTGAGGAGGGCGATTTGCCACAGAATCAAAGAAGCTGCAATTGGGTTCAAAATGAAAAACAATCTCTAGATACGGGAGGAAAAGAAGCATGATGAATCACAGAGGATCCAGAGAGCACTGTTTTATGTGGACAACTGTTGTGGACTGAAGTTTTGAAATAAAAAATCACCAGAATAAGACAGCAACATATAAAGTGAATAAACTTCCCTATGCCCCCTTTCCTTCTCCCACACTTTTCTTTTTTAAATCGCGGCACATGATTAGACAGTCCCCAATAAACGGTTCTTTACAGCTTCTGAGATAGTTCCTGCACCAGGCATTCCAAGTAAATAATTTTCTTTATTTCATAAAATTCTGGAAAACAATCACAGAGGCCATGGCTGTGGATGTGATCTGGGAATTCATCTTGTTCCATACTCTGTCTTCCAAAAGGTTCAAACCGAAACTTTCCCAAGAAGATCAAAATCAACACTGTGGAAAGATCATGAAATATTTTTTTTTTAATGAGGCCAAGGACAAAGATCCTTCAGTGGAATGGGTCAAATATTTTGTCCAGATGGGAACATGAGATCTGGAGTGAGAAGACCCTGCTTGGAAGGCTGGGCTCTAGGCTTTGCCAACTCTAACACTCGGACAAGTTCACAAAACGTCTCTGCGCTTGGGTTGCTTCAAAATTGGAGATAATAGTCTATGTCATACGGTTGGCCCAATGATCCAGTGAGACAATGAACAATGAACGTGAAAGTGCTTTGTAAACTGGAGAGTTACTTGTTAACACTTACGAGCACTTCTGAGCTCACTCAGTTCTTTTCCCCACCTCAGCGCGCTACAGCATCCAGCCTTTTACCACCAAAGAGCAGAAGGCTGATGCCTGCAGTCCTAAGCACATCAGCGGCTTGGAGGGAAGGGTTATCCGAGGACCCAGAGGGTGCCTGGACTCCCCGCCTCCTCCTCGGCAGCGCGCCTGCGCACTCCCCGCAGCTCCACTTCCGTCTGGCGCTGGAACTGTAGCCTGAGTGATGGGATACGTGGCTTTGGGCCACTGTCTTGCTGCATGACTCTAGGTTATTTCTTCACTACTCTGGTTACTCATTCCAAATAAATAAGGATCAGAGACCCAGGCTCTTGAGCCAGGCAACCTGGGTTCCAATGCTGGTTCCACCAATGACTGGAGAGGTGACTGGGATAAGAACAAATAGTAGTCAGTATTTATTGAGCATTCAGATACGCCAGCCCTGCTCTGAAGGCTTCATCTGCATCAGCTCAAGTGATCTTCACAATAACCTTATGAGATCAGCCCAGTTATTATTCCCATATTCCAGGCAATGAAACTAAGACCAAGTGCTTCAGTAACCTGCCCAAGGTCACTCTACGAGTGAGTGGCCATCTCACACAGTCATCACGATGACGCCTAACTCCCCCTAAAGACGTACATGAAGAGCTCAGAGGAGTGTCTGCCACATGGTAAACACTCAGTGATGGCTATTAATTATTGTTCATTAAGGACCCATTATATACCAGCCATGTACAGAGGAGGCTGGCAGGCAACAGTCCATGGGGTCACAGAGAGCTGGGCACAACTGAACGACTAAGACACACACATGTACCAGTCACCTTGCTAGATAAACCCATGATACACAAACTCCCCAGCCCCACCTCAGTAAAGATCACAAATAAAAATACTTGCTCTATTTATTCCACGTGGTTGTTCTGGGGATCAAGTCCAGAAAGGCCATGTGTAAAGAGGGAGGTGGGCTTTTGAAAGTGAAAAGGCAACTCCATTGGTAAGGTGGTATTCGCATTAGTTTATTTTAGCTGAATCTGACACAGTGTTCTTGTAATAGGAAAAACTTAATCCAAGAGATACATTATAATAATCCTCTCCCTGGAATAAACGTCATCTGGTGCCATGGTGAGTGTCTAGGACTCCGGTTGCCAAAATAACCGCTTCGATTCTGTAGTGTCACACTGACCCCAGCCCTGTGGACATAACTCTGCTTGTTTATCTTCCTCCAGGGTGGGACACGTACAGCAACATGAAATGTCTGTTTTCTTTTCCAGGACTTGTTGGCCTTCTCCCAGAATATCAGTGAACTGATCTTTCTAAACACCCAGTCGACGTATACTTATTGGACACATACTATTTGCAAAACACTGTACTAAGGACTGTATTAGTTCATGCTTTCTTCACTTTGTGTCCATCACTAGGGGCTAGCTCTGTTATAATTTCTATATTACAAGGATCACAGAACAAATGCAGCAGGGTTCTTTGTCCCTTTTATCTCCAAGAATGCCTCATAGAAGAAAATAGAACCTAAAATAATTAGTGAAAATGTAAAAAAAGCCCACCATGGTTCTTTTAGCCCCAAAGGCAAATTTCTGAGGGAGATAGATAGAATAATAGTAACATGATGTTAAATCTGATTTTAATGGGAATTTCTTGACCACCTCCTCTGGCCTTAATTCTTGAATATGTCTTCCCAGTTTGGATAAGTTATTTAACCTTTTTGGACCTTGGTATTTTTATCCGTAAAGTGGGGGAAGACAAAATATTTGGGAAGCTCTTAGAAAGCATTTATTACTTCATTTAGTCCTGTCAACAATCCTGTGAAATAGATGTTTTTCTCTACTACATCTGATAAAACTTAGCTTCCTGAGCAAAGCAGAACACCTAAGTTCTCCCAGTTGGTGAACAGCCAGGTGAAGACTCTAATATACTTTATTTCAGAAGCCTCTGTTTTTTTTTTTTTTTTTCCCCCGGACCAAAGGCCAAAGACCAGAAAGGACTGCCTTTGGAGAATTCAAAACCCTAAGCAATCAGTGACAGGCTTTATTATTCTTCAACTCAGTTGTCCTTATCCCAGCCATGTGGACACTCTGGCCCCAGCATTTCTTGATATCTGTGTTTGCAGGTCAGAGCTCAAAGGACTTCTCATAAACAGTTTCAAAATACAAATGCTCTGTTCAAAGCTAAGCAAAGCCAGATTGACTTTAAAGTCAGAAAGTTCTGTTGCCCCCAGTTTTGTGTGTAGGGCACGCTTTGTGTGCTGGAGGTCAAGTTTTCCCAGTGATAAGGGGAACTTGACAAGGAAGATCTCAAAGCAGGAAAGCAGAGATGGGCGCCCCAGAGGTCATCAGTGGAGAGACGGCCTTGAGAGGAGGGCTTTATCTAAGTGGACTTGCCACCGGGAGTCAAGCGGGAGCAAATACACACTGCGTCTGCCAAAGGTCACACACCTAGCAGGGCAGCTGACAAAACCAGGATGGCTTCTATCTATGGTACGTGCAATTCACCAATATCCCGGCAGTCAGTGAAACTGACAAACTTCCTCTGGGAAGTGCAGCCGGTTTTAGCGTCTCCAAGTTCAGGATAGCATCTTGTGTTGCTGCAGTTTCTTTTCTCTCTCCTCCTCCCCCCTCCTTTCCTTCCCTCTTCTTCTTCCCTTACCCATCCATTTAGAGAGCAAGAATCAGTCCATTGAACTCAAGGCCTAGTCTGTCCTATACATTCATAATTTTTTATTTCACTAAAACCTCATGTGGTAGTTCTCACACCAAGCCCTGCCACATCCCACTCAAGGTGATGTGCGTACATTTTTCTACCCCTGTTTGATATACTCATTCTTAAAAATGATAGTTCCTTTGAGTCCGGTTCAGGATGCTGCGAGGAGGATCCCTCCCTGAGCCCCAGGTAGTTAAACGCGTTAGAAGATCAGCAAGGGAACTTTCTAGAGACTTCTGGAAAGACTGTGTGGAATCACTCCCCAATGAAGTTAGAGTAAATGGTCACATCTAATACATGAGGCATTTTGATTGTCCCCGAAGGAAAACTACAGTAACACTTCAAAGTAGCGCACACTCATTCTTTTTTTTTTTTTTTAAACATCGTGGAAAGAATGCACACTTCAGCAAAATGGACTAGAAGGGCAGCGAAATGATGACTCTGGCTCCAGGCACGTTCCAGGGTTCCTCCTACATTCTGTTTTGGGAGATAGAAGGCCGGTTTGGAGTCAGATGTGTAGGGGATGCGCCAAGCCCAGCTCCTCTTGGGCCCTCTCCTGTCCCCAGGAAGTGGTGGAGCAGCCTTCCCCGGAGCTGTCCTGTGCTCCTTTCAGAAAGGAGGGGGTCCCTCCTCATCCAGATGCTGTTCACACCACCGTTCTGCCAGCAGCTCCCTAGAAGTGAAGGTGCAAGTTTGGAGCTGCAGCTTAGCCCTACTGTCTGTGTGCTTGGAGACCACTTGCCCTGACTCCCGGGGTGAGCATGCCGGGGAAGCCTGGCAAGGCAGCCTTATCAGCTTCACCCACAGCCTCCTCGGCTCAGTGGCTGCGGTCTTCTGAGCCGGAACTGAGAGCCTTCTTCTCTCATCTCCTCCATGGTTCACCTCTGAACACTCCACTTTCTCTTCTTGGGTAGCTCCGGTCAGATTTGCCAAACTCCATTTCAGTGAAGGCTCAAGTCATTTTCCACCTTGGCTGCCTCTTGGGCTTAAATTCACTCCTTATTGCTTAATTGTCAGCTTTTCTCAGACTGCATGGAATTACCCTGAAATTCCTTAACTCCTCAAAGGATCCACAGGACCTATCAACTTAATTCCATCCAGCCCAGCTTGCCTAGCTGGGCTACATCCACAATCGGAAGGGAAGAAGGATCTACTTATAGAATCCAGGAAAGAGAGGCAATCTCTCCTGATCACAGCAAGCTGTGAAATATACAATGCCATTGTTGAATGCAGTCTGTGAAGCTAGCATACTTGCCCCCAAAAGGGCTCAGAATGGAGAGAGGAGAAACCTGGTTTCTAGTCTTGTTCCTACCACATGAAAAGCAGTGGATTCTTCATCTTTCTTGCACTGAAGATCTGCTAAATGCTTTGGAACCTTAGCTGTGTGTGCACAGCATTCAAGGGAACAGATAACAGAGTCTGCCCTCAGGGAACCAGCACCCACAGGGCCCATTAACCCTTGGAGGGGAAACAAGCTAGCAAGTTTTATTTTACTGTTCAAGACGCTAATTGTCCTATGTAGCCTTGAGAGTAAAACCAGAATACCGTGGGCAAGTTTAATCAACTGGTCTCATCCTCAGATTTTATGAAATGCTAAAATTATCCTCAGCTCCTCGGAGCGTTCCTGCTGTTCCATATGGTTTATATCCTAGCAATCTAGCAATTCATCAATCTGTTTACATACTGATGTTATACTTAGATTGATATTTAACTCTCCTCAGCATCAGTGCCTTGCAAAAGATTTATAAATGACTGCTAGGCGGTAATAGAATAGATAATGCGCTAAAGGGAAAATAGTAATCATTTAGTAAGGAATCATGGTCCTTTCTTTTTATTTACACATACACAACCACATATTTACACATACGCACATAGAACTGGCTATATCACAGCACCCGACATTGACAAGTATGTCAAATGCTGAATGTTGACTTGTTAAAACAGCGACTAAAGTTCTGGATATAAACAGCCTCTCATAAAAAATGCGCATGAAGTAACTGTACAGCTATCGATACACATAGAAGAAGAGTGCACTTCTCACTCTTTTTCTGCTTGTTTTTGCTTCGTGGTATATGTCACAGTGGGATTTCAAGTCTGTCAGAAGATATCACAGTGTCTGAAATGAACAGCCTTTCTTTCCTACTCTTATAGTATCGTAGACTCTTAAAGCTGGAAGATCTTTGAAAGGCTGTTTACCCTGGCTTCCAGCCCAATGCAGGAATCACCTTCTTTACCACCTCGACAGAGAGTTGTGCAGGCCTCTACTTGAATACTCCTAGTGATGGGGAACTCGTTTCTGTACAGATCAAAAGGTTAGGAAGATCTTCCTTATATCAAGCCAGAGTAGGTTCCTAGTCATTTCCATGGCCGATCTAAAGCCAATCTTGTCTTTCTTCCTCTTCAAACTAGCTCCTTCTTTTATGTCTCCCATTCTAACTAATAGAACCACTGATCAGCCACTTAGAAACCAGGCCCCACACATCTCTCCATTTCCCCAACAAATCCAAATGAGTTCGTCTTGATAAAATAGCCTCTTGAGTCTGGTACTTTCTCTCTGTCCCCCAAATTGTATCACTTCTTTCTTGAATTATTGCAATAACTAGTAATGAGTCACTATCTCTAATCTCCCCCTGCATGGCTCACCACCCAAATGAAAGCAAGACTTCACTCTATAAGCCCTACACTAAAGTCCTGTGACATCTGAGGCTGCAGCTTCACGCCCTTCCCCTCACCCACCGCTCCCCCACCACACCTTGTGTATCATGCTCAGCCTGTCACTCTTCCCATTGCAAGTCCCAGCCCTAAGGAACCACTTCTGGAGAGTTCCCTGAACATGCCATCATAATTCACATCACCTCGTTTTCAAGAATGTCGTTACTTTGCCTGAAACCCTGTGCCCCCTTGATCTACCTAAGGAAGTTCCACCAATGCTTCCTGACCTCATGAACAAATCACATTTTTTTGTCGTGATTGGGAAAAAAGTGGAATTCATATAGAAATAGAAAAATGTATTTTGTTTGGTGTAACATTCTCCCTAACAACCCCAGGTGTAAAATCACCACCCCCCCCCCCACTTCCTGTGTTAGAGCTGTTTCTTTCTCAAACTGGAGGAAGTTAGGATTATCTCTACCAACTTCTGAGTCTATCATTATGAAATAGATAATTCACCTAATTTAGGCAAAGAAAGTTTATTCAACCTGACTGACCCTAAGGAGTCTGTTAATAAACCGCCCACTCTCAGGCCCTACATTCTTCCTTATCTATTAAAGAGGTGTTATTACCCATGATTCGACAAATAATTCATCCAGTACACACAGATGACCTGTCCTGGGAGTTGCCAGCTCCATGGACGTATTCTTTTACCTCCCATATAACCTTAGGCACATTAAACTCATAGTTGCCACCATATACTTACACTTGTCCCTAGGGGCTCAGGAAAATAGAGTTAATTTTAATCTCTATTTGACACATGTCCTCAACAAAAACAACAGCAGCCTCCAGCTCCAACTAGCCCATGTTTAGCTTACAGGTCTGAGCCAGACTGACCGATGAAGGGAATATAGTCTCACCTCTCCCCAACGGGCCCCCATGTCTTTTAGTCCCAGAATGTTCATCTGGAACTCAATTCAAATACATTTTTTAAAGCCAAAAGGTACCTACAAAATACCTCACAAGTGTTTGTAGCTTTATTTATAATCACCAAGAAGTGGAAACATTTCAATGTCCTTCAACTGGTGAATGGATACAGAAATTGAAGTACATCATGTCCTGGACTGCTTACTATGAAGCCTTAAAAAGGAACAAGCTACTGATACATGTAACAGCATGATGAATCTCAAATGCACCATGCTCAGTGAAATAAGCCATATCCCCCCAAACTACGTAATTAAGGACTGCATTTACATGACACCCTGGAAAAGGTCCAGGTGGCACTAGTGGTAAAGAACCTGCCTGCCACTGCAGGAGACATAAGAGACACAGCTTCAATCCCTGGGTCAGGAAGATTCTCTGGAGGAGGGCATGGCAACCCACTCCAGTATTCTTGCCTGGAGAATCCCACGGACTGAGGAGCCTGGTGGGCTACAGTCCATAGAGTTGCAAAGAGCTGGACACGGCTGAAGCGACTTAGTATGCGTGCACTGGAAAAAGCAAAACTATAGGGACAGAAAACCAATCAATAGTTGCCAGAGCTGGAAAGCAGGAAGAAATTGACAATCAAAGGGTGAATAAGGCATTTCGGGAGGTGATAGAACTGTTGGATACTGATCAATCAGGGTGGTCATTCAAAAAATGTGTCTGCCAAAACTCATAGATCTTTACACTAAAAAGAGTAAATTTTAGTATATGTAAATTACACTCAATAAACTTGACCAAAGATCATTTGAAATGAGTTTTNACATGCCATCATAATTCACATCACCTCGTTTTCAAGAATGTCGTTACTTTGCCTGAAACCCTGTGCCCCCTTGATCTACCTAAGGAAGTTCCACCAATGCTTCCTGACCTCATGAACAAATCACATTTTTTTGTCGTGATTGGGAAAAAAGTGGAATTCATATAGAAATAGAAAAATGTATTTTGTTTGGTGTAACATTCTCCCTAACAACCCCAGGTGTAAAATCACCCCCCCCCCCCCACTTCCTGTGTTAGAGCTGTTTCTTTCTCAAACTGGAGGAAGTTAGGATTATCTCTACCAACTTCTGAGTCTATCATTATGAAATAGATAATTCACCTAATTTAGGCAAAGAAAGTTTATTCAACCTGACTGACCCTAAGGAGTTTGTTAATAAACCGCCCACTCTCAGGCCCTACATTCTTCCTTATCTATTAAAGAGGTGTTATTACCCATGATTCGACAAATAATTCATCCAGTACACACAGATGACCTGTCCTGGGAGTTGCCAGCTCCATGGACGTATTCTTTTACCTCCCATATAACCTTAGGCACATTAAACTCATAGTTGCCACCATATACTTACACTTGTCCCTAGGGGCTCAGGAAAATAGAGTTAATTTTAATCTCTATTTGACACATGTCCTCAACAAAAACAACAGCAGCCTCCAGCTCCAACTAGCCCATGTTTAGCTTACAGGTCTGAGCCAGACTGACCGATGAAGGGAATATAGTCTCACCTCTCCCCAACGGGCCCCCATGTCTTTTAGTCCCAGAATGTTCATCTGGAACTCAATTCAAATACATTTTTTAAAGCCAAAAGGTACCTACAAAATACCTCACAAGTGTTTGTAGCTTTATTTATAATCACCAAGAAGTGGAAACATTTCAATGTCCTTCAACTGGTGAATGGATACAGAAATTGAAGTACATCATGTCCTGGACTGCTTACTATGAAGCCTTAAAAAGGAACAAGCTACTGATACATGTAACAGCATGATGAATCTCAAATGCACCATGCTCAGTGAAATAAGCCATATCCCCCCAAACTACGTAATTAAGGACTGCATTTACATGACACCCTGGAAAAGGTCCAGGTGGCACTAGTGGTAAAGAACCTGCCTGCCACTGCAGGAGACATAAGAGACACAGCTTCGATCCCTGGGTCAGGAAGATTCTCTGGAGGAGGGCANAAGCCATATCCCCCCAAACTACGTAATTAAGGACTGCATTTACATGACACCCTGGAAAAGGTCCAGGTGGCACTAGTGGTAAAGAACCTGCCTGCCACTGCAGGAGACATAAGAGACACAGCTTCAATCCCTGGGTCAGGAAGATTCTCTGGAGGAGGGCATGGCAACCCACTCCAGTATTCTTGCCTGGAGAATCCCACGGACTGAGGAGCCTGGTGGGCTACAGTCCATAGAGTTGCAAAGAGCTGGACACGGCTGAAGCGACTTAGTATGCGTGCACTGGAAAAAGCAAAACTATAGGGACAGAAAACCAATCAATAGTTGCCAGAGCTGGAAAGCAGGAAGAAATTGACAATCAAAGGGTGAATAAGGCATTTCGGGAGGTGATAGAACTGTTGGATACTGATCGATCAGGGTGGTCATTCAAAAAATGTGTCTGCCAAAACTCATAGATCTTTACACTAAAAAGAGTAAATTTTAGTATATGTAAATTACACTCAATAAACTTGACCAAAGATCATTTGAAATGAGTTTTCTTTTTTTTTTGTAAAAAGAAGAAAGCGACTAGGTGAGATTACGCTCCTCTTAATCCCAGTGTTCAGGTAAATGTGTTCCACTGAGAATGATTAAATTGATATCTAAATGAAGTCAGGATTGGACGGCATTGACCCAGCAGGGCAAACTGGTTGCTGTTCTGAGAGACCACAGAGGGTGCATATGGGAACAGCATTTCAAACTTGATCCTAGGACTGTTGACAGTGTAGCTTGGGATGGCAAAGGGGTGGCCAGGATAAGAGCCAAGCTTGGTACGTGTGGGTGCACATCCTTCAGTGGTCCTCCTGTAGGACAAAGGGCAGGTGCCTGGACAACCTATGGGCAAAAATATGAGGCAATATACATGCAACTTCCAAGAGCTTCCAACCCAGCATCTTGCCGAATCTTCTAAGAAGTTTCTGAGACAGGGGTCATCATTCCAGCTGTACAGACGAATAAGCTAGGGCTGGGGGGATACGACTGAGCCAGGTCCCAGCAGGATAGTGAATGGTAGAGCTGGGCCATAGAGCTTCTGACTTCGTGTTTATTTGTTTGTTGCCTGGTGGATTGGCAGTGGTGATGATGGAGGTTTAAATGCTACTCAAGCTCTTATATCTTTGAGGTGAGTCCATCATCAAAATAAAAAGCAAAACTGGTGGAGACAGATTAAAGCTTTCCTCTCACTGTAAAGATAAAGACGAGGGTGAATTTCCAAAAAAAGAGACATAAAGCAAATGTCAGGATTTTTTCTAAAATACTGACCTACGGCTCCATGAAACCAAGCATCTAATTTAGTTATGTAGGCATTATGGTATTATGGCATTTTGGTATTCAGGATGGCATTCTGGTATTTTGATTACATGCTTGAAAACACTTGGATATTTGCAGTTTTGAGGTGAACTGTCTGGCTTTTCTTTTGTCAGCCAGGTGTCCAGGAGTCTTTACAAATCTCCCAAGGATGTTTTAGAGATTTATTTCTACAAACTTCCCAAGGGTGACCCAGTGGAGGTGCAGGGCAGTTGGGTACCTACAGAGGAATTTGGGTCTCGGGAGTTCTATTTTTATATCTGGAAACCGTAGACTCACCCACAGGAAAGAACAGGAAATACATCACAGCTTCCATATACCCTCCTGGTAACATAGATCTGGCTGCTATCTATACTGCACAAATGATATAGACTATGTCATGGTTTGGGTTGGCTTATGAACAGATTTGGAAATTTTCAAACCAGAAGGGTCAAAATGTTAGGAAATTTGTAGCAGGGAAAATTCTTGCAGTGGCAGCTGATAAGCTAAATCTCCTGACTAGATTCTCTCCTCTCTTTCTGGCACGTCGCCTAACTGAACAAGTAAACCCGTAAGGTTCTGCAACAGTCATACCAAACATATGGCACACTCATACCATGCTCTTGACTGAAGCCCTTCCAGGGTTCCACCTGGTGCCCCTGTGGGAAATGGCAGCTCAGAAACGTTGACTGTGAGGTTAGTGATGTGGTGAGAACCCAGGAGTGGGATGGGGCTAGGACAGTGTGTTCTCTGTTCCAAGTCACACTGGATCCCCTCCTCAGGTTCAGGGGGCTTAATTCCACCCTGGTGCTTCCCTACATTCTGGGGGTGATGTTTTCTCCCATTTCTCTTTTTTCATGCTCAACTGTCCCCCTTACTCTCTGCCAACAAGTCCACGCTTTCAGAGGGAAACGGAGAAAAGGCTCTTGTCTCTTCTTTCTTTTTTTTTTTTTTCCCTTGTTATCAGGGTGAGCTGGGGGACAGGACCCTGAAGAGGCAGCAGAACAGAAGGGGAACTAGAGCCTGAAAGCCCAAGAACCTTAAAGGATGCTGACCTATTAATCATTGTTAATAATCACACAGCACCAACCCTTAACCATTCCTACACATCCCACTTGGAGCAAACTCATGTTGTGAAAAATGAGGATTTTCACAGAAGAGAAATTATGAATCGATATTCCATTAGCAGAGATGTAAGCTTGGAAGTATTCATAAACACCTCCACTAAATGCGAGCTTTTTCTCATGCATTTTCAACAAGCACTGGATTTCTTTTAAAAAAGGTGACTTTCAGTGTAGCTTTTTGTCACCATATTCCCTGGGTAAAGTGAGATATACTTGCAATATGGTCAAGGTTTCCAGGGAAGAATATTCTCCATTTCTTCCACCATGTGCCATAATACTTGGGCGAGATGAGTGTAGACGCGCAAACATTAGAGTTAGGCTGAGCTGAACAGAGACCTCTTTGTCCCAGGGCACAGGGTACCATCTTGATTGTTATTCCTGGCAGGGCTTGCAGGGTGATAATAAATGCTTCTCTAGGACAGAATCAGTCTGTCTCTCTCATAGCAAAGCAGAAGGCAGCCTTCCCACTTGTTTGCAAAAGAGGGAGGAAGAAAGTGGTGAGAACGACAAGCTTCCTGATCATTTTAATTTCCATAGCTCTGGGCTTTATGGGTGGAGGAGGAAATGGCCACCCACTCCAGTACTTTTGCCTGGAGAATCCCATGGACAGAGGAGCCTGGCGGGCTACAGTCCATGGGGTAGCAAAGAGTCAGACACGACTGAGCAACTAACACACCCAGGCTTTATGGGACGATCAGGAATGAAAAGCAAGTGCACTAACTACAAGTGAAATAAAGCAAACCAATCGCCTCTCAACCTTATGTTTTTAATCCCATCTCTCAAGCTGTGGCCAATTTAACCTTTAAGGATGTTTGTGCCCAGATTGTAGGTTACAAGGGCAGAATGCTAAGAATCTCTTGACGTGGCCCCAATCCTATTTACAGTGCTAAATTCTGCAGAAATGATCAGCCAAGTGCTGTGCCTAGCATCACCAAAACCGTTTCAAATATAACAGCCAGGCATTTGATCAACAGACTTTCACTGAACACCTATTGTGTGGGGCCATCACAAGGCACCCACTAGGAATATCTGCTGGATCCTAACCTCATCAGGTTTGCAGCCAAACCGGGAGGGAAGCACATACACAAATGACCCCAAGTCTATGTAATAAGGGCTAAAGCAGAGATGCAAAACAACTGCCCCATGGAGGAAGGGGTGATCAGGGCAGCCCAGGGTGGAAGAGGCTCTAGCCAGGGAAGGAAGGATATTCCTGGAGAAAAGAGCTTCAGAGTAGCCTTGCAAGATAAGCAGAAGGTACTAGAATCGGGAGTCTTGTATTCAGGCTGTGTTTGCTCCTGCAGGATTCTCAACCCAAAGGGCATGGGATTTTCCATCAGGAAGGCTGCCAATTTAATTTTTCCATGAAAGTATAGACACATGCATATATACATATTTGCCCTCCTCAGTCCTGTCAGATTGATAGCAGTTATTTTTTGGTTCTATCTTCAAATTTCAAAGGAATCAAGAGCAAAGGTACCTCCTGTCTGTGATTTCAAGCACCCTGGAGAAAGATTTGGGGTGGTAAGTGAATAACAATGAATAATATTTTCCCATCTGATTGGCAGATCCTATGGTGTTTGCTCTTGGAATTAATTTAGCTTTCTGGTCAGGTTATCTTGCACACTTTCCAGGGTCCCCTGATAGAAATAGACTAAGCAGTAAGGAGGAAATCAAAACAAGTGTGCATTTGTCTGGAGCATGGTGACAACAGTGTAAAGTGGAGGAAAACAAATAAATATGGGAAAATAACAGTTAACAGAGAGCCTTAAGGCATAGCCAGTCATGACAATATCTTCACCACATCAACTGGTTGACCATCAAAGGCTAAGCTAGAAACTCAAGTCAAGATCAAGGAGAAGCTACAGGCTGCAGTGAAATGATGGAGGTATTTTGGTCTCCTAATTTATTTTTTGAAAAAAACCAGGTCAAGTTTACCAAATTTCTTTCCGGAAGAAATAAAAAAGAAAACCTCCTTACTCTCAGTCAATAATGAGAAGTGTGTCCACTTCTAAAGTTGCCCAGAGCAAGTATTTGTTGAAGACAAGCTAGGGCTCAGAGTGAATATTTACCAACCTAAATACCTTAGTTCCCTCCTTTTTTTTGGCAGGGGTATGGAAAAAGCGCTTAAAGCCTGACAGTATTTACCTTCATTTCATTTGTAAATCTGAATGAACAATTTGCCTTTCTTGCTGCAGATTCTGCTTAAGGGAGAGGGGAGGAACCATGTCCGGTTTATGTAGAATTCTAAGTTTTAACACTGGGAAAGCCCTCAGCCCTAGACAGACTAGAATGGTTGCTCACCCTAAGTGAGAATAAATCTCAAATGCAATTAGCCGTATTCCAGCTGAGGGAATTCTCAGACTGGAGGGACTATTTGTCTAGAGGTCAAAACACTTACCTGTCCAACCTTGGTCGGCCTGTTATGTCTCCTTCCTTTGTACATGACATGCCTGCCTGTGATGGGAAGGTAAAGAAAACAAACAAGCCCTTCTTTTCATACATCAGTTCTCAGGCTCAGTGGCTCCTTCTCACTACCTACTGGTAGGCACAGCCAATCAAATTCTTGGTGAAAGTCAAAGTGTATGTAGGCCATGAGTTTAAAGAATTCTTATTGCAATTAGAACAATGGTGAAACAAAATTTTCTTTTCTAACTAATTTCTGTCCCCATAAGGTAACCTGTTTCATCATTAGGTTAAACTCAGGTCCAGAGTAACTGCTTTCTTTTTCCTTGAATCACCACGAAAGCCCAGAGCACAATGACAATATGAATTTGGGAAAGAGAATAAAACAGTTGTTATTTTAATTGAAAAGCATCCCCAGAGAATATTGATGGGGGGAGGGGGGACAACCACATGCTGGGGATGGAAATTAAGTCATCCTTAAGGATAAAAGCATCTCAACACCCCCATCCTCACCACACCCACCCTTTCACTCACTACTAGAAGCAGGAGAAATTGATTCCAGTAAATCACCATTTCCTCCACTGCGGACCCAGTTAGGTCAGTGACACCTCTTGGAAGTGTCTGTAGTCCCTGCCATCCCAGATAAACTTCCTTCAGGGTTGCCCAGCAGCCTGGCTTTCTGGTCTCTAGAAATGGTAATGGATTCATTTAGAATCAGGGGCTACCGAGCCACAAGCTCAGGTGCTGCAGAAATGGCAGGTGGTTGGAGCTGACTTGACAGCAATTAAATGTACAAATCTTTGATTAGGCTCCCGGGAATGGAGTCATTAGCAACCTAGAACGGACCAGCTTGGTTTCCACCGCCTCATTAGCTGCTCCACCGATGTTACTTTAAAAAGCCGAGAGGAGGGGGGAAAAAAAAATCCTCCAGCACAGAATTAGGAAAGTTGAGTGACAAAACTGGGAGAGATGGGAAGCAACCAGTGTATGCATTTTACCTGAACAAACAGGTCCCCTGGTTTTTTGTAGCGTGGTCGTTGACATGCACATGCCTGCTTGCTGGACTGTGAAATAGCCCCATACCTGCCTGATTAACCGGCCGAAAGAGCTTTTTTTTCCTAATCTGCTTTCTTGAAATCCTCAAAAAAAAAAAGAAAGAAAGAAAGGAAAGATTCATTGAGTCATTCTTTCTACCAAATCCTCAGTGTGGCAGGAGACTTCCTCCAGGTTACAGAGGACAGATGGACCAGATCAGTTATAAGATTCCCTACACCTGTTCCCAGTGGCAAGTCTGGAGTCTGCACCCACCCCATAGGGACCACAGAATCTCAGTGTCCATCTTCAGCTCCTGTTGCATGTTTCTGGCCGCCCCTATGATCCAAGCTGATATCTACCTTGTGAATTTCCCCCATGTTATAGCAGTCCCTAACTTATATCCAACTCTTTTTGCAAAACAAAGGACTAGCCCACCAGGCTCCTCTGTCCATGGGATTTCCCAGGCAAGAACACTGGAGTGGGTTGCCATTTCCTTCTCCAGGGAGAATGAATCCCTTCTCCCGGCCAGGGATGGAATCCACACCTCCTGCATTGGCAGGTGGATTCTTTACCACTGAGCCACCAGGGAAGCCCGAAGTTGGTTAATATCAACCATGCAAATTAAATAATCTTCCCAGTCGGGAGCTTTAAAACAAAAGGGCAATGTATTTCACAATCTTAATGTAAAATCCTGTGTGACCATGTATTTTATATGAGCCTAATGCATTGTGTAATTTAGTTTCTTTCTTTCTCAAACTGCCAGCCACTGGATTAATATTATAAAGCATGCTCCCAAGTATTTATTGATCACCTATTTTAAGTCTCATATTAACTGCTGTGAGGCAGTCTATGACTTTAGAATCTGTAAGAAAGAACCATCGTATACACTTTCCCTCATGTAGTCACTTATTTATTCAACAACACCTGCCCTGTGCCTATTTTAACGTTGTCCTTGTCAATAATAATACAAAGAACAATAAAGTACATTAAGTTGCTTACTCTCTCCTGATCAGCATTTAACTGGGCTAATTCATTTAATCCTTGCAACTCTGTGAGGTAGGTACTATTGTTATCTTTATTTTAGAGATAAGAAAACCAAAGCACAGAGAGGTTAGGTTACTTGCCCAGAGTCACACTGCTGTTAAAAACTAGATTGGGGATTTAGACCCAGGCGCTGTGGCCACTCTTCTGCATTGCTTACAGTTTAGTAGGGAAGAGAAACATCAAAACCAGCCATTTCAACACAATGTGATAAGCACATCTGCTTAAAGTATTAGATTGGCCAAAAAGTAAGCTCTGAGTTTTTCCATAAGATGTTACTAATATTTAAAAAGGACGTGGTGGAGACAGAAGGGAATGATGAAGTGCCTGTAGAAAAGAATTTCATGGTGTAACTAACACTTGATCTAGGTTTTGGACTAAAAAGAAGAAAGCCACAGCTTTCAAGAAGTTATAACCTAGTAAGATTTTTCACTAAATATTTTCGACACCGTTCTGACATAGTTTTTGAAACAAGGATTTTATTTTTGTTGGGAAACTTGAGAAGGAAGGGATCATAGCCAAATGTGAATATGTTGGCAAGAATGATCTTTTTAAGAAGGTGGTGTCTAAGCGAAGCCTTTAAGAAGTGGTCAGAGTTTAGAATCAAGCCTTGTTAAAAGCAGAGAAGCCAGGAGAAGAGGAAGACAAGAATGGGATTGGAGGAGGAAGAAGAAAGAGAACACAGAATCATACTTCCAAGGAGATGAGATGAGGAAATACAGTTGGAAGAATGATTTGAATCTAAGCATGGCAGGCATTGTATGAGAGATTTTATTTAATTCTAGAAATCTATTGAAGGCTGTAGGAGGAGGAGAGTGAAATGCAAATGTCTCAGAACTACTGAGGAAGCAAAATAAAAATTCAATGGAATTAATACTATAAAAAAGTATATTTCCAAGCTAAATAACTTATTAAGATAAGGAGTTGTTTTTTAACTCAGAGTAACAACTGACCACAAAGAATTCTTGAGAAGATTAAATATGGTAATGAGAGGAATTGCTTTATGAGCCATAATGTACTGTACACATACCATTTTTATTTTTCACAATATATTTGTATGAGTTCGAATTCATTTATGTTCAAAGTGAGGATGACACTCGAGCTACATGCATGTTTCTGTGGCTCATAAATGGACAAACCATCTCGAGGAGCTTCTGTCTTGTAGCAGACAAATAGGAGAGGCCTTTCCAGAACATTCTCGAGGTGAATCAGAAGGCAAGTTCTTGGAGCATCTTTGCCTCCCGAAAAATGGCAGTGTCACCGCCAGGGTGGAGCTCTTCTTCCATCAATTATACTGAAGGGGTGTCCCAAACCAGGGAGAGAAAAGAATTACTGCTTGCATTGCCACCACCACCAACAGCCAGAAAAAATGATTTTTGCAATTCAGTGAAGGTTCAGTGAAGATCCAATTCAATGAGGTTGTAGCACCACAACCTCATTCGCTGTGTTCTTAATTTTTCATCCAATCAATTGACTCCTATTAGACCACAGCCCAACCTATTTAATAAAAAAAAAAAATCTCTTGAGGACTTCCCTGGAGGTCCAGTGGTTAAGAACCTATGTTCCCAATGCAGGAGGCATGGATTTGATCTCTGGTTAGGAAACTGAGGTTCCCAGTACCATGAGATATGGCCAAAAAAAATCTCTTTCTCTTGCCTACTCTTAATTTGGGGGCAGGTAGGTTGATGGTAAGTGGGGTCATATTCTCCACCATAAGTTATAATGCTTGCTTCTTAAGGGACTTCCTGGTCTTTCTTCTGTCATTTCTATGGAGACCTGGGTGACCACTCCTCAGCAGGTCTGGGTAAATGTCCCCTCCTCCCTTTGATAAAATACCACGCTGCCCCTTTCCCACCCAGGTCCCTGGGGGAATGCCTGATTGCTATGGTGGGGGCTAGGTGGTCATCTAAAAATTCTGGAGTTCCCCAAACTTTAAACTTATGCATAACCCCAAGTAAGGACAAGGTGACATCTGAAGTTAAATACATTGTTTTTCATAATTATGAATTGGAGCAGAAATGGAAAGGGGATCTCATCTGTTAAATAATAATGATTACAAGACAGGCATAATTTCTTCCATGGTAATTTCTTTCCCTTGAGCTTCCTTGGGGTAAACAAGGAGACAGAAGGAGTATTGTTAGCTTCCTGAGCCTGTTTTCAGGCTTGTTCCTTGAAACTATCATTGCACCAGCATCTGCAGTTGCCTTGCGTTTCTTAACATCAACTGGGTCTGCATGGCAAAGCTCCAGCTCTAAGTGAACTGCAAGCTACCTTCTTCTCCCTGTTTCTCTCCTTTGCTTACAGCATGGGGCCTTTGCTTCTACATCTTTTAATTTCACCTGGGAAGCCCATAGACTCTCACCATATCCGTCCAATCCTTTCTCAATGACATATGACTGGTCTGCTTCTCTCTCTGCAACTCTGTAGTTCTGGAGCAGCCCATCTACACCATCCAGTGCTACACCGAGAGCACCAGCAGGAACATCCAGATCCTCCCTCCTCTAGACACCCCAGTTCTCCAAAATCTGTTATGCCCTGTGGCCACTGGATAAACCAATTCCCAAGACTCATGATCCTTGTGCACTTTTAGTTTCACTATAAGAGGAGCTAACAGACAACACATGACTCTGAGATCATCAGAAAACCACCCCTCCAAACAACAACAGAGGTAAATTTTAGCAGCCTTTACCAAAGCCCTAATGCAGTTTTTGAGCTGGAATCAAATCACATGGAAAACTCCAGGACTCTTGCAAGATGTGATGAAACCAACTTATGTGTCGTTTAATTTCCCATTCAATATGCTGTTCTGTTTTTTGAGTCATATAACTTTGTGAAGCAATTATGGCTAACACACAGAATCAGGTAGGAGGCAGGAGGCAGTGAGCTGGGTTAAAAAGGACTTCACATGGGTGAAGAAGTCGGGGGTATGGCATGCGAGTTGGAGGAGTCTCTAGGGAAAGGTCTTAGATCAGGACCTAGTGACTGAAATTGTATTAATAGCTTTTGAAAACAACTATTTGTGTGTGAAGTGATAAATAGAAGTGGCTCTTTCTGGCCCACATTTCATATTATCACATCACGAAACAAAATCACAGGTATCACAAGTCACCCCATTGCCTCTTTGACCACCTTGTACAACGTCAACATGCTATAGAGTAAAGTAATAATTACACTGAGTGCTCACTGGTGCCTGGTGTGTTTGATAGAAAAGCTTTGTAATATTAACTCATTTAAACCTCTCAACAATCCCCTGATATGGTTAATATTATCCTCCTTTATGGGCTTCCTAGATGGCTATAGTGGTAAAGAACCTGCCTGCCAATGCAGGAGGCATAAGAGACACAGGTTCGTCTACTGGGTTGGAAAGATCCCCTGGAGAAGGAAATGGCAAGCCACTCCAGTATTCTTGCCTGGAAAATCCCATGGACAGAGGAGTCTGGCGGGCTACAAGCCATAGAGCTGCACAGAGTCAGACACAACTATAGTGACTTAGCACACATCCTGCTTTCACAAAGGAGCAAACTGAGACCGAAAGGTTTGCGTTTCTAGCTGAAGGTCACAGTCATAAGCAGCAGCACCAGGTGCAGACCCTGGTGGCTTGATGCCAACACCAGGGCTTTCCTCTCTGTTATCTGACTATGTGGATGATGCTTTCTAGATTCTGAGTACTGTTCTAAGCATTTTGTATGTACTAATTCTTAAACCTTGCAACAAATCCTATGAAATAAGAACTATTTTTGTTCCCAAAATATATAAATGAGGAAACTGAGGCCCAGACATATTATATATCTTGTCCGAGGTCACATGGCTGGAGAGAGTCAGGGCTTAGATGGAAAGGCAGGCCCCCTGGTCCTAAGACCATACTCCTGAGCCCTCAGCAAAGGTCCCATCTTTCCTTCCTGCTACGGTGCAGTACAGAGGTGGGGAGGAAGTGGGGTGAGGTAGGGGTGGGGACAGAAAAACTCCAAGTCTGAGAATATGAGTTTTGTGGGTTTGATGAGAAACTGGTCTTGCACCCTCTCTTGAAAAGGGCTCAAAACAAAACTGTAGAAGTAGGTTAAGTAGAATCTGGGCTGCTTCTCCTCCTTAGCAATTATATAAGGCCCTCCCTCACACAGGGACCTCAGAGGGGAGATTGAGACTCTTTCATTCGTTCAGACAGACAAATTTCAGGCTTTAAATATCATGACATCTAAGAAAATTTGCATTTAGATGATTTAAAAGAACAAAACCCCAACAGGTGAATATCAGCAGGTTAACACAAAGGGCAGGGTTTGCGTTTGTTTTCTTGGGGTTTGGGATAAGTGAGGAAAGTGAAGGAATGGCTTTTTCTGGTGTCAATGAAATTACAGCACATGAGTGCCAACCTTCTTTTAGTCCAGCAAAGTCCAGAGGGGTGAGTCAAAGGGAACATGAGAAGCTCTCCTTCAGTACTTCTCCCCCTCAGGGGCTGACTCTGGTGGACAGTGGGAGATCCTGAATCATTCCATTCCAGTAGGAAATGAAGCAGGAGCTTCTGCAAAATCTACCGGTATAGGATGCTGTGCAGAGGATGGTGGCACCAGGCACCCATGGACAAGAGAGAGAGGAAGGGAAACAGGCTAAATGTGCTGGGTATCATACAGCTTTCCTGTCTATCATCTCATCCAACCCTCACTACACAATAGGAGGAAGACATCCTGACACATGGTAAACAAGGCTCAGTGTAAGCCAGGCCACACACCCACCATAACACAGCTAGCTATCAATAGAGCCAGAGACAGGAATCAAACCCAAGTCTACTGGCCCCAAAGTACCATGTTATCCCAGATCTGGAAGCTAAGAGAACAAGCGGTCTCCCTCTGTCTCTGTGATGACCAACTCAACACCAGAGAGCACAGTAACTGTGCATGTCCTGTGTGACTACCTGCCCTGTGAGCTTGGCAAGCTACAGAGCAGCCCTTGTCCTGGCTCCATGATTTTCCTGTGTCTGGGAAGACAAGAGGGCAGGGGCCGGAGTCACTCCTCTTGTTGTCATACTTCCTCTATAATTCTATTATTTGACTTTGACTGCCCCAGCAGACCTGTCCCCCAGGAGACCATGTTCTGGCCTGTTCTGGTGGACAGCTGGCCTGGCCTCACCAACTGTCTGCAGGAAGACTGATGTTTCGCATCCTTCCTGCCTGCTCTCTCCTCCTTCAACCTCCCAGTGCCATGGGGCTGAGGCATGTTGCCTGCTGTGCCTGCTGGTCTGTTTTCTACTTCACTTCCCAAAGCATGGTTTCCTCCCTGGGTAAAAAACACAGAAGGCTGCTTCCTATCAGTACTTGTAGGGCACTTATCTTGCGTGACTTTCAAGAAGTAGGCGGTGGAAGGTGATTGATGATGATGGTGGTGGTGGTGATAGTGATAATGAATGTAAGCACAGACCAAGCAGCCCAACACAGATCTTGGGAAATACACCAAAGAACAATTTATTTGGGGGACTATTAATGGAATGAACATTCCACTGCCATTTTTCCTGGGACATATATCATTTGAATCAAAAAGAAGTGATCAAGAAAGGAGGACAGAGATACTTCCCCATGTTGGAGCTCTGGGTACCCCATGTGAGAGCTGAGGGGAGATAGGTAGGAGAAGTGAAAGGATGGAGGTGAAAGGGCAGGACCCTGGGATGCAGGTTAGGAAGCAGAAATACTACCCAAACTTTATTCTTCTCCCTATGGGCAGTGGCAGCAGCCACAGAAGTTTGGGAGTCTCCTGTCTCACCAGAAGATAGTGGGGGACCACACCTGAGTTGGTGCTGCTGGGGTGACTCATGGTGGGCCACTAGGTGACTTCAAGGGGGAAGCTGGCCATGCCAGAAATGTCAACCAAGTAACTTGAGGTTGGGGCTTTGAGCCACATGATATCAACCCAAATTCCTGACTTCCAAGGAGAGGAGGGAGGCTGAAGATAGAATTCAGAAAACTGGCTGATGATACAGTCAATTGTGGCTACATAATGAAATCCCAATAAAAACTATGGACTCTGAGGCCCAAATGGTTGGTGAATGTATCTGTGTACCAGGATACATCCTGATTCTATACAGAGAAGACATGGAGAAGACACAGGAGCTCTGCATTTGGGATCCTCTCAGGTCTTACCCTATGGTGTCTTATGACTGGTCCAGATTTACATCCTCAGTAAATGTATAAGGAGAGAGCTTTCCTGAGGTCTGTGAGTTGTTCTACTGAATTATCAAATCTGAGAACCCCCAAATCGGTAGCCAGTTGTTCAGAAGCGGCCTGGGGACCCTGGAATGTGGAGCTGGTATTGGAAGGGAAAGGAGTCTTAGGAGGACAGTGTCCTTTCCCTATGGAGTCTGTGATAACCCTGGATGGTTGATGTCAGAACTGCACTGAAGCATATTTTTGAATGACTGGATGAATCTTCAACAGTCCAGTGAGGGGGGTAAGAGCAAGCAAACTCCCATCTTCCCAGAGGAAGCCAAGTGACTTTCATACCAAACTGTCTCTCTGGGTAAAGTGGTAACTCAAGTTCTGGCTCTCAAGCCCATTCTCCTACAAAGCCTAAGAGTGTGTTTACAGGTTGCTGCCAAGTTGACATTTTTGGAGTCAAATCAGCTATTTTGGCTGCTATAACTTGCCAGTGCTGAGCAGTGCACTGATTATTGAATAATCAAATTCATTTAGTATCTTTAAAATGGAGATAATTTCACATAGTTCAGACACAGTCCAATTATTTTGTTGTTAAGAGTGAATTGACTTGGACCCTTGCAATTCGATCAGTTGCTTGGCAATAAATCTGCCAACAATTTTTGCTTCCCCATTTTTCTTTCTGATTTTAATTGTGACATTGGAATAAAAGGAGAGTCCACACATCTGTTGCCTTGGATTCTGAGGCTGAATTGAAAAAGTCAATCCTTAGCCTGTTTTTTTGATTCCCAAACTAAAGAATCCAACTATTATTTTACATCCCTTCTGTTCTTTCTTTTCACCTTGCATACTCCAATCTTCTCTAGCATCTTCTGCTTTTCCTTTCTTCTTTCATTAAAAAATGTAGAAACAGACTAGGTAAGCTAAAGATTTAGCCAATGCTGAGAATACGACAAGAAATTGTATTGAATCCTATGCATCATATTCTAAATCAACATTATTGGACATATTCAGCAGTGCTTATGTTTCACCATGACTCCTGGATCTTTATATTTCATGCCTGCTTAGGTTTCCAAGCCTCCCTCTTCCTTTCTCCACCATTTTTGCATTTGTATATAATTTGCTTCATATTATAGATTATAATCTATATATTATAGATTGCCAGGAGAAATATCAATAACCTCAGATACGCAGATGACACCACCCTTATGGCAAAAAGTAAAGAACTAAAGAGCCTCTTGATGAAAGTGAAAGAGGAGAGTGAAAAGTTGGCTTAAAACTAAACATTCAGAAAACTAAGATCATGGCATCTGGTCCCATCACTTCGTGGCAAATAGATGAGGAAATGGTGGAAACAATGACAGACTTTATTTTGGGGGGCTCCAAAATCACTGCAGATGGTAACTGCAGCCAGAAATTAAAAGATACTTGTTCCTTGGAAGAAATGCTATGACCAACCTAGACAGCATATTAAAAAGCAGAGACATTCCTTTGCCAACAAAAGTCCAACTAGTCAAAGCTATGGTTTTTCCAGTAGTCACGTATGGATGTGAGAGTTGGACTATAAAGAAAGCTGAGTGCTGAAGAATTGATGCTTTTGAACTGTGGTGTTGGAGAAGACTCTTGAGAGTCCCTTGGACTGCGAGGAGATCCAACCAGTCCATCCTAAAGGAAATCAGTCCTGAATTTTCATTGGAAAGACTGATGCTGAAGCTGAAACTCTAATACTTTGGCCACCTGTTATGAAGAACTGACTCATTGTAAAAGACCCTGCTACTGGGAAAGATTGAAGGCAGAAGGAGAAGGGGATGACAGAGGATGAGATGGTTGGATGGCATTACTAACTCGATGGACATGAGTCTGAGCAAGCTCTGGGAACTGGTGATGGACAGGGAAGCCTGGCATGCTGCAGTCCATGGGGTCACAAAGAGTCAGACACAACTGAGCGACTAAACTGAACTGATCATTTGTTTTGCCCCCAGATTTAGTACTTGGCATTGGTTCCAGCACTGGGCTGGGCACCGGGAATGCTAAGATGAATAAGACATAGTTTGATGGGGGAGACATAAAATTAAGAGATAGTTACTGGGGACTTCCTTGGTGGTTCAGTGGTTAAGACTTTGCCTTTCAACGCAGTGGGTGCAGGTTCAATCCCTGGTCAGGGAAGCTAAGATCCTACATTCCTGAAGGCCAAAAAACCAAAACTTAAAACAAAAGCAATATTGTAAAAAAAAATTCAATAAAGATTTTTAAAATAGTCCACATTAAAAAAAAAAAACTTTTACAAAAAGTAATGCTTCTCTTTAAAAAAAAAAATCTGCACTCAAAATAGGCATCTGCTGGGCCAATTAGATCCTCACTCATAGGTTGTTGAGTTGAGACATAATGCAGATTCTCAGGCTGTTTGCCACAGGGGCTGAGATGCAGCGGATAAGACCATGAATAGCCTTGAGCCAGCTGAAGTCAAGAGCAAGCCAAGTTGTGAGGAAGTATAAACATGATTAAGTAGAAGATATAATGTTGTTGTTGTTCAGTTGCTATGTCTGACTCTTTGTGACCCCATGGACTGTAGCCACCAGGCTTCTCTGTCCATGGGATTTGCCAGGCAACAATACTGGAGTGGTTGCGATTTTCTTCTCCAGGGAATCTTCCCCACCCAGGGATTGAACTTACATCTCCTGCTTGGCAGGTGGATTCTTTACCACTGAGCCACCAGGGAAGCCCCAAAGATACAATATGGAGGGGTTACATTAGATCAAAGGTAGGGGGAGAAAAAGACAAAGCTTATGTATAGAGAGAAGCAGAAATCCAAGAGCTGGCCAAGTCCCTACAATGGCAAAGCACCAGATCGACAAATTCTAAGTGTCAGCGTCCTAAGACTTGTCTTGTCTCCAGCTCTGATATCCAGGTAGACAAATCTCGCTGTGGTTTCTCACCAGGAAACTTCTGAATCACTCCTCATTTCTTACAATAACCCCAGTCCCTGTCTATGTCTTCCAGGCTACCACAGGTCATGGCTCCTCTGAACTCAAGGTTACACATCCACTGGTCCCACCTGTGCTGGGTGCTAGAGAAACTGATGGGGAGCAGAGTGCATCACCAAGGGGTCATGTCACTTACTGGCTACTGCAGTTCCACCAAAATGCTCACAATGCCCCTTCAACATGGACCAGCCACTTAGCAAGCTGCTCTTCCAGGACAGGCTCTCCAACAAGAAAGCATGGAGGATTCCAGGTTAAAACAAACAAAAACACTTACAGATTACATGCCCTGCATCTCCTCACCCCCCTGGAAAGACGTGATGGTTCTGGCTGCATCTGCTCAAGGGGACCTTTTTGTCCCACTTGAAATCCACCGTCTGCTCTGGGACTCCAGGGTTCTCAGTGACTCAGGGGTGGGAGGTGGCCTAGGTCCTCTTCCAGCTCCAAGGGAAAGTGATTCCAGGATAATCTGAGTGAAACGGGGTTTCTTGCATTATTCCTTGACCTCTGGTTGGGCTGCAAGACAGCAAGGCTTTGGGGACCATCAGAGCCATGAGGTGAGAAGAGGATGAATTGTTACGAGCTCTTGAGCCCACCTTAAGCGTCTGCAGGGAGAAGGAGGCCAATATCTTACCTTNTTAACACTTGACTTCATCCAACCTACTGACTCATTAAGAAAATTAAAAGGTCAGAGAGGTGGAAGTCAAAATGTCAGATTGATAAGACTCCCCCTGGAGAAGTGGCTCAGACAGTTGACAAATGGGCTTCACCCTGGAAATAGGCAGATCTACCCACCTCGTCATAAGCTAATTGGAATCACCCATGACCACTTGCTCCAACAAACTTGCTGACTGGCAGGCTGTAAACAGGGCAAGGACCCGGACCAGGTAGGCTATATAACAGAGTTGATTTTCTCAAACTTGCCAGACAAATTCAGGTACTCCTCCCTTTGGGGAAGAGTGAAACAAAAGGACAGATGTTAAATGCAGAAGAAGGAGGGGGCATGGAGCCCCCTAGGAATTGTCAGGTCAAAGCTCTATGCATTGTTTTACAAATTCAATGAGATAATAAAGTGATTTATTTAGCCAAAAGTTTTTTGAGAAGACCAGGTCCCTGCCCTTCTGGAGCTTACCATCTATGGGAAGGTAAGTATTCATCTGATCACCTGATTCATCTGATATCTAGAAATAGATATATATTTAGAAACTTGAATAACTGCTTTGAAGGAAAAGCACCTGGTCCTGGGAGAACAATAATAAAACCAACTCACCCAGCATGGAGGTGGTCAGTGATCAGGTGGTCAGAAAAGGCTCCCAGGAAGAGAGGTAATTGTGCTGAAATCTGAAGGCAAAGATGGAAAGAGAGCCCTGTAGGTAAAGGAGTGGATTGTGTAAAGACGCCAAGGTGGACAGGAGAAGGGTACCTGCAAGAACTACAAGGAACCAGTTTGGGTGGAGTCGTGAACAATGGGAATGTGCCGATCACGCAGGTACAGAATAATGCCCCCTTTCTCCTCCACAACCATTTGGAAAATCCACAGGAAGGAAACATGGTGACTAACAAGGACTTTAAGACAGGCAGGCTAACATCCAAGAAACAGAAACATATTTTTAAATAGTTACAAAAAAGAGGTGCTTTGATAAAAGAAAGGAAGAGCTTAAAAAGATGGGGAGTGATCCACAGCTCTACCTACCGCTGAGAAGTAAGTTAAATCAGCTACTGCTGAGAGAATCACAGACTCTTAGAGAGCCAGGGCCACCACAGGTCATCGTGGCTAAAGCCATTTCAATGGACTGATGGGGCTGAAGAAGTAGAAACAGCTGTTCAGCAGAGAAGAGAGATGGGGGTGTCAGCTGTAGGGAGAAGCAGAGTCACGGGACTTGTATTAATATCTTCAGATTCCTGAAAATAGCGCTTAGCAGTTTGGGGACCCATGCAAATATTCAGTTAAATAACCTCTTTTCTTGTTTAGCTTTGTTTTCCTTTCTTTTTCAGGGAGTAAGCTGTCCTGCAATGTAGGGAGACAGTGGACTCTCTATGGAAAAGGCTCTTGGTTTCCTGTTCACGAATAGGGCTAAGAGAAGTCACTCTAGCCTACAACTGCATCTGGTAAGTTGCCCAGTGGGCTGTCCTGGTGGTTCAGTGGTAAAGGACCCACCTGCCAATGCAAGAGACATGGGTTTGATCCCTGGGTCAGGAAAGACCCCCTGGAGGAGGAAATGTACTGTATCTCCAGTATTCTTGTCTGGGAAATCCCATGGACAGAGGAGCCTGGGGGCCTGCAGTCTACTGGGTCACAAAGAGTCAGATATGACTAAGCGTATACAATGACTGGGTCACCCTGATGAAAGGTAAAATTTTCTGCATGGAAAAACTTAGAGACTGACTCCAAAAGCTGACTTCTTGAAAATCCAAGCACCAAACTGTCTTCTCCCTAATCACACTTGGGGCTTCCCTGGTGGCTCAGTGTTAAAGAGCCCGCCTGCCAATGCAGGTGTCTTGGCAGGATCAACAACGGTGTTGCCAGCCCCCTGCTTACTGCCAGTAAGCAGATGCATCCTTGAGCTGAAACACGAAGCCGCTGTTAGCGCCCAGCGAGGGTAACTCGATCAGAGCTTGCAAGGATCCTTTACCCTTTCTGCTCTCAGAGAGCTGATATTTATTGCAGGATGTGAATGGCGTCCTGCCAGGGCAAGGGTCTTAACTCCTCATGCTGCGGTTCTCAAACATTTGGTCATCAGAATCATCTGGAAAGCTTATTAATACCCAGATCACTGGTCCTCAGCCCCAGAGTTTCTGATCAGTAGGGCCAAAGGACTTTCCTCTTCAACAAGCTCTCAACAATGCTGGTGCTGCTGGCCTGGGGACCTCACTTAGGAAGATCCTAGGGGATCCTTGATTCTCCTAAAATTTCATGCACTTTTGTTCTTGAATGTGTTTCATAGCTTTCCTCAGAATCTACAAGTGAATCAAACCACAAACCAAAACCGGTAACTTTAAGAACATTTAATGGGACTTCCTTGGCAGTCCAGTGGTTAGAACTTCATCTTCCAAGGCAGGGGGTGTGGGTTCAATCCCTGGTCAGGGAACTGAGATCCCATATACCTCGTGGTCAAAAAACCAAACACCGTGAAATAGAAGCAATATGGCAACACATTCAATAAAGACTTTAAGAACGGTTTCCTTTTTTTAAAAGAACATTTACTGACACGAAATTTGAGCAGACTCCAGGAGATAGTGAAGGACAGAGGAGCCTGGCTTGCTGCAGTACATGGAGTCACAAAGAGTCAGACGCAAATTAGCGACTGAACAACAACTAACACAAAATACCAGGGGAAATGCTGACCCCAAAGAGAGATGAATATACTGTAGTATAGGAAATATAAACTCACTGGACAGAGCAAAGTCTGTTCCACAAAAAAGTGTTCAGAGTCGTTGAGTAAGAGCTGGGTAATGGTTGATAGGTGCAACTGACATAAAGAGATTTGGGTAGGAATTAATATTCTCACCCTACAGGAATTTATTTTTAATTATAGATAATTATGCTGAAGTACAAGATGATTTGAAGCACTGCACTAACTCGGGAGTAATAATGCATGAATTACTGATGCAATCTTTAAAGATGTAACCTGTCGCTCGACACTGGATCAAAATCCGACAGAAGGCTCTGATCTGACATCAGTATGGTACAGTAGTATAGTTAACACTGGCCTTCAACCCAGCCTTTAAGAGCCCCCACAGAGCCGTTAGGTGCTGAACTTGTGTCTCCCTGTGGAGCCAAGTGAAGTCTTACCTCCCTACCAGCTGCGCTCCCCATCGGCTGACTCTCAGAATCCCTTATTTTTAAAGATTCATTAAGTTTTCCACATACAAACAAGTTCTGTTCCGAGAGCTCATCTGTAAGTCCAATTTGTTTGTAAGTCCAACTAAGTGAGCCTAGGTACCGAATCAACACAATCAGCTATATAGTACTGTAGTGCTGCTGCTGCTAAGTCGCTTCAGTCGCGTCCAACTCTGTGCAGTCTCAGAGACGGCAGCTCACCAGGCTTCCCCGTCCCTGGGATTCTCCAGGCAAGAACACTGGAGTGGGTTGCCATCTCCTTCTCCAATGCATGAAAGTGAAAAGTGAAAGTGAAGTCGCTCAGAGTACAATAGGTTTATAATACTTTTCACACAAATAATATATAAAAACAAACACAAAGATAAATATGCTTAATCTTATAGTACAGTACCTTGAAAAGTACAGTAGTACAGTACAAGAGGGCTTCCCTGGTGGTTCAGTGGTAAAGAACCTGCCTGCCAATGCTGGTGATGTGACTTCAATCCCTGGGTCAGGAAAGATGCCATGGAGAAGGAAATGGCAACCCACTCCAGTATTCTTGCCTGGAAAATCCCATGGACAGAGTAGCCTGACAGTCCACAGGGTTGCAAAAGAGCTGGACACAGCTGAGCCACTAAACAACAGCAATGGTACGATAGCTGGCACACAGGGGCACCCTCACATCTTTGAAAGTTCACACCCTGAAGGTTCATATACAGGGGACTTACTGTAATGNTCTTGCCTGGAACATCCCATGGACAGAGTAGCCTGACAGTCCACAGGGTTGCAAAAGAGCTGGACACAGCTGAGCCACTAAACAACAGCAATGGTACGATAGCTGGCACACAGGGGCACCCTCACATCTTTGAAAGTTCACACCCTGAAGGTTCATATACAGGGGACTTACTGTAATGGAACAGTATCTTGTGTCCAATCAGATTTTGGTTCAAATGCCAGCTTTGGCCTTTACTAGTTATACGATCTTAAGATAGTTACTTCCACTTCTCGGAGCCTCAGTTGTCTCGTCTATAAAATGGGGATGAGAGTCACACACACAAGGCTCCTCTGATGAGTCAGAGATATAATACGTAAAATGTCTGACAGTGAAAATTCGACATGTGGTCACAGAGATGTGGTCTTGCCCTGGACTGGTGTTGCTGGCTATACCACATTTGCCTATTATGCTTAGAAACTAACATCTACTCTTCCAATGAACCCTTCCAGATCCAGTTTTGTTTCAACAGGACAGAGCAGTCTGCCTAATTTTCATATGACTCACATTTCATGGGGTTTCCCTGGTGGCTCAGCTGTAAAGAATTCACCTGTCAATGCAGGAGACGCAGGTCAGGAAGCTTCCCCTGGAGAAGGAGATGGCAACCCACTCCAGTATAGTTGCCTGGGAAATCCCATGAACAGAGGAGCCTGGCAGGCTATAGTCCATGGGGTCACAAAAGAGTCAGACATGACTTAGCGACTAAACAACATTTCTTAGGGCTGTTGCTCACAGTCAAAGATGGTTCCTGGCCATGCAAGTCAAGTAAGATCCTTCAGTCAGTGGGAGAAAGTGCCAGGCTTGCTGACTAAACGTCNGGCTATAGTCCATGGGGTCACAAAAGAGTCAGACATGACTTAGCGACTAAACAACATTTCTTAGGGCTGTTGCTCACAGTCAAAGATGGTTCCTGGCCATGCAAGTCAAGTAAGATCCTTCAGTCAGTGGGAGAAAGTGCCAGGCTTGCTGACTAAACGTCTGCCCGACACATATTCTTTCCTGAATCTGAGAGACCACAGACTGAAGACAACAAAGGAGAGGGAGGGGAGGGGAAAAGTAGATGATAAATGTCTCCCACACGGTGATGGCTAATTTCTATAGCAAGAAAGCTGACGACCGACTGCCTTACTCAAAGTGAAAATACCTGAAGAAGAAGGGGGAAAAAACCCAAGTACTAAGCACCATCTGTGAGTCAGCTTTGCTTGCATCTGATTACATAATGCCCTTTGCAGAAAGGAACAAAACAGCAAAAATATTGCCCAAGTTCATAGAGCCAGTCATTGGTAGAGTCCAGATTAAAATACAGATCTGTCTTACTCCAAATGTCACATGCTTTCAGTTAAGCCATACTGTCTTTACCCAGATAATTGATTGGTGTGCCACAGCCCACCAGGCTCCCCTGTCCATGAGATTCTCCAGGTAAGAATACTGGAGGAAGTGGCCATGCTCTCCTCCAGGGGATCTTCCCGAATCAGGGATTGAACCCACGTTTCTTATGTCTCCCGCTTTGGCATGTGGATTCTTCGCCACTAGCACCACCTGGACTTTTACTTCATAGCACTGTTATTTTAAATGGAAGAAAAACACACAAAAAAGATGTTAAGTATAGAAGGAAAAAAACCACCAGAATGTACCTACAGTAACTGCAAGTAAGTTAAGAAGAAAGCATCTATCCATGCACAACCAGAACAATCAGTAATGACCAAACACACAGAAGCACTTGACACAAAATACATGATCCATCTCAGACCGTAAGACCTTCTTTATCTTACCTGGAAGGCCAAAGTTAATCACGCTAAATGGCAAAGGCAATGAGGTCAAAGGCCTGTTGGGGGCAGCAGAGAGTCAGAGCTTGATGAACACTGTTGGCCATCAAACTCCAGGCCGAAGGAGAAGTCAACAAAAAGCCTTGCCCAGAGAGATATTATTGATAATTGAGAATCAATGGGACTCTGCACAAAGAGGTCAACAGAGGTTAGGGTAAACCTGGAGATGGGTCTTTGCATTTGGGTCCAGA
Organism: Neotragus moschatus; assembly: GCA_006410615.1. Classification (NCBI taxonomy): domain Eukaryota; kingdom Metazoa; phylum Chordata; class Mammalia; order Artiodactyla; family Bovidae; genus Neotragus; species Neotragus moschatus. The sequence goes on from SJYA01002027.1 coordinate 3,528,593, forward strand.
CATTTGCTTTTAGTTGAGGGTGGCAAGAGGCGCTTAACCAGAGAACATACTGCCCTAGCAATGAGTTCAAAGACCATGGATTGCTGATGGCCTTAGAGCTCCAGTGGAGTTCCTTGGGGGCATGAACATCCTCAGCTATAACAAACAGACTTAGCTTGTATTTCCTGGTGACAAGAATATAGAGCTGGGTGGGCACAGTCTATGAGGTTACTTGACTGACCCCAGAAAGCATATAAGTTTGTTGTTGTTTAGTTGCTAAGTCATGTCTGACTCTTTGTGACTCCATGAATTGTAACAGACCTGGCTTCCCTATCCTTCACTATCTCCTGGAGTTTGCTTAAACTCATGTCCATTGAGTCAGTGATGCCATCCAACCATCTCATCCTCTGTCGCCCCCTTCTCCTCCTGCCCTCAGTCTTTCCCAGCATCAGGGTCTTTTCCAGTGAGTGGGCTCTTCGCATCAGGTGGCCAAAGTACTGGAGCTTCGGTTTCAGCATCAGTCCTTCCAATGAATGTTCATTTGATTTCCTTTAGGAGTGACTAGTTTGATCTCCTTGCTGTCCAAGGAACTCTTGAGTCTTCTCCAGCACCACAGTTCAAAAGCATGAATTTTTCTGCAGTCAACCTTCTTTATGGTCCATCTCTCACATCCATACATGACTACTGGAAAAAACATAATTGTGACTATATGGACCTCTGTGGCAAAGTGGTATCTCTGCTTTTTAATATCCTGTCTAGGTTTGTCCTGGCTTTTCTTCCAAGGAGTAAGAGTCTTTTAATTTTGTGGCTGCAGTCACTGTCCACAGTAAATCTGGAGCCCGACAAAATAAAATCTGTCATAAGTTTGAGACTCCTGATTTTAAATGGACCTTACCCCAAGAGATAGCTTTGAACTTAACAAGACCTGTTACTGAAATTTTAAAAGTCATAGAACGTGAGTGGAGTTCAGAGCCTACACAATAGAATGGGTCAACTACAGAGAATGTTTGACACACACATACAAAAAGAATCAAGACGGTGTCCACGTTCGTATTCGTATCTTAACTTAGAGGAGTTCCCACCACTGGTCTGATCCTGTAATCATTCTAGTGGATACGAGGACTCATATGGCATGGCCACTGCCCTCCAGTGGGCTGTGCACTACTGTAATTGGAGAAATGGAATCTGTACGTAAGAAGCTTTGTAATGCTGCCTTGGCATCTGTTAAATGCCAGGTTAGTGGCTAAACAATAAGGGCTAGAGGTGTTCTGAAGTTCATTGTGGTCTGAGATGGTTTAGGCTGACTTCACAAAGAAGTAGAACATTAACTGGATCTTGGATAAAGGTTAGACTTAGGTGGTTAGAACAATAGCAAGGAGGGTATTCCAAGAATGGGAAACTGCATGAGCTAAAAGAGGCAGCAGGAAGGTGTGGGCAACGTTAGGGACCATGAGCAGATCAGTCTGGACGAAACTGTAAATTCATGTGCAAAGAGGAGCATGCATCCAGGGATTTTGAATAATCTCACTTTCAGATTTGAAAGGCCATATATGATTTAATATGGGAAAATATGATTTTCACATCAGGGTTTGTCACTAACCTGATAAACCCCTGGAAGCCAGGAAAGTAAGTCCTACAAATCTGTAAATAATGCCATCATTGTATCTACCATTTGGAACATGGTGGACTCAATGAACCATACAATTTGTTCTCTGTTCTTTGAGCATTGTGTTCCTAATAAATATTTTGTTATCAAAAAACATATTACAGCCTTAGGCTAAGTTTTCAGATGTGCAATTCCGAAGCTAAATTTTTTTTTCCTTTTGGAATTTTAAATATATGTATAAGAGTGTAGCCTAAAAAATTAAACACAATTGTCTAAATCCATCTATCTATCTTGAGTGAGGCATTTCTTTTCCCCTTATCATGTAAGGGTGGGTTTCTCATATTTTCTTATCATTCATGGAGGTGCAATTACATTACACAGCTTCTCCAAGCAGCTATGTGGGGCAGACTTGAGCATTTTTTTGTCCTTAAAGATATATGAATCCTAGATGATTTTAAAGACAGTTGTTTATAACTAATAACATAAAATGTCACTCATTCTTCTCAATTAATTGATCTTATCATATGCAATTCTTGATATAAAATCTCTCCTATAATGTAGAGAACAGGGTTGTGGTTGCCAAGGAGGAGAGGCGTGGGGGAAAGATGGATTGGAAGTTTGGAATTAGCAGATGCAAAAGACTACATATAGAATAAATAAACAACAAAGTCGTACTGAGAGCAGAGGGAACTATACTCAATATCCTGAGGTAAACCATAATGGCAAAGAGCATGAAAAAGAATGTATATATATGGGGCTTTCCTGGTGGCTCAGTGGTAAAGCATGCACCTGCCAATGCAGGAGACATGGGTTCTATCCCTGGCCGGGGAAGATCCCACATGCTGCAGAGCAACCAAGCCTGTGCACCACGCATGGCGACTGAGCCTGTGCCCCAGAGCCTGGGATCCACAGCTGCTAAGCCTGCACACTAGAGCCCGTGCTCTGCAACAAGAGAAGCCACCACAGTGAGAAGCTGGCTGACTGCAGCTGGAGAGTAGCCCCCGCTTGCAGCAACTAGAGAAAAGCCCACGCAACAGCGAAGACCCAGCACAGCCAAAAACAATTAAATTGTTAAAAATTTTATAAAAGAATGTATGCGTGTGTGTGTGTGCGTGTGTGTGTGTGTAACTGAATCACTTTGCTTTACAGTAGAAATTAGCACAACATTGTAAATCGACTATACTTCAATAAAATAATTTTTTTTAAAGCTCTGCTGTGGAAGAAATACCTGTGTTTGTGACTGAATACATGAATGAATGAAGGTATGCAGAACTGTTGATGCACACATTTAAGATATTTCTCAAAGTGCAGGCAGTGAACCTGCTATATCAAAATCAGCCAGAATGCTGATCTACAAATGCAGAGTTCTCTAAGGTAAGGCTCAGAAACATGCATCTTAACAAGTTCCAGGGTGTTTCTCACATATCTGAATGCCAGCATCTTTGCTGTGGAGTAGGGAGGGGGGCAGACTTGGAGAGACATGGATGCTAAGCTAAGCGGTATCCCAGGACAGATCATTGTGGATGAAAAGAACACAAGCAAAGGAGCAGAAGCCCCAAAGAGCACTAGCTCCATCATGGAGGCAAATTAAGGGTCAGGTAAGGTGGGGCGGTGACAATAAAGGAAAAGCCTGATGCTGAACACCTCCTGCAAAGGAGTCTGAAATTAACTGACAGACACTAGGGAGCCACTGAAGGCTTTGCAGCAGGTGAGCTCATTGACTAGATCTGGGCTTTAGAAAATAAACTTCCTCACAAAGCACAGCATGAACTGGCAGAGGCAGATTCTTGAGACAAGTATACTTGTATTCGTTGGAGTATTATAGCCACGCTGCTGCTACTGCTGCTAAGTCACTTCAGTCGTGTCCAACTCCGTGTGTCCCCATAGACGGTAGCCCACCAGGTTCCTCCGTTCATGGGATTTTCCAGGCAAGAGTACTGGAGTGGGGTGCCATTGTCTTCTCCAATTATAGCCATAGACCAGGTGAAAGATGATGAAGAACCGAATCAAGGCACTGATCTGAAGAGACCAGCGGGGCCACAGGAGAGATAAGATCCATAAGACTAGAGTTGGAGCCGAAAACTGTCCCTGCCCCAATGACAACAAGGACCATGGAGTGCCGTACATTACATCTGCCATGAGGAGGAGTCTGTATGAAGCAGGCTGACACGTGCATGTGTGTGTGCTTAGTCATGTCCGACCCTTTCATGACTCCATAGACTGTAGCCCACCAGGCTTCTCTGTCCGTGGGATTCTCCAGGCAAGAACGCTGGAGTGGGTTGCCATTTCCTCCTCCAGGGGATCTCCTCAACCCAGGGATCAAACCTGGGTCTCCTGCTTGGGTAGGCAGATTCTTTACCACTGAGCCACCTGGGAAGCCAAAGCAGGTTGACACACTTGCTTCTACTTATCCATTACGTTGCAGACAGAACATCTCGTTGAACTCACCGACTTCACCACAGCCCTCTGCTGCATGCACTGAGCTCTCCTGTGGGCCAGTCTTACTCAACCTCATCAAATACGAACTCATTACCTCCGAATCCAGCCAACATTTCTCAGATCCGTACTTTGTGGAAGTCACGGTCATATCAGGGAAGGGTGGAGAAGTGATGAATTAAAATGTTCAGTTCAGTTCAGCTCAGTCGCTCAGTCGTGTCCAACTCTTTTCGACCCCATGAATCGCAGCACACCAGGCCTCCGAGTTCACCCAGACTCACATCCATCGAGTCAGTGATACCATCCAGCCATCTCATCCTCTGTCATTTCCTTCTCCTCCTGCCCCCAATCCCTCCCAGCATCAGAGTCTTTTCCAATGAGTCAACT
>SJYA01002027.1:3533038-3576178 GCA_006410615.1 Neotragus moschatus
TGGCTGGAAGAGGAGCATTTTATTAAACTCTCCCTTTTGTGTCTGCATATCTTAGGGGGTGACTTTTCAACTCAGCAACTTTGGGTTAGAACACACTTTGTAAGCAGATCTAGGTTTTTTAAATCCTGGTGGAGTCTGGTCTCTGTCCTTCCTGTGTTTATCCTTAAATCCCCATCATCCTTCCTTCTCTGGTTATTTGTAGTGGATTCAGGTCAGTGGCTCAGGATTGAATTATTTTAAGCCTTGACAGTAACTTCAGAGGCAAAAAGAGAACCTTCGANCTTTGTAAGCAGATCTAGGTTTTTTAAATCCTGGTGGAGTCTGGTCTCTGTCCTTCCTGTGTTTATCCTTAAATCCCCATCATCCTTCCTTCTCTGGTTATTTGTAGTGGATTCAGGTCAGTGGCTCAGGATTGAATTATTTTAAGCCTTGACAGTAACTTCAGAGGCAAAAAGAGAACCTTCGAGATTCTCTGAAGTTGGCTCATGGCAAGAAAAACGCATTCTGTTCTCCAACCTAAGGACCTTTGTGATTTTGGCTTACAAACCGGATTCATTTCTTCTAGCTTCTCATCCCTTAGTGTACTGGCCCCTTGGGAACAGGAGAGAAGGCCTTAGATCATTAATAGAGACCCGACTCACATGCACACTTTCACCAAGGGTTTGGCCCAGATGAAACTGTAGGAAAAGGCCGAATAAAGCACGTGGGTGTTTAACCGAACTCAAACAAATGATTAACTACAATGTGAGGGGAAAAACAATAACAGGAACCAACAATGGTACGAGCTCAGATGAATCATACGTCAGCCCTTGCTGACTGACGTCAGACCGGCTGCAAATGGTGTTTGACAAGTTAAGGTGACCTCCAGGCTCAGATGCTCCTGTTGCTTAAGATAATTTTCCTTTTCCAAGGGACCTTCTCTAAAGGTGCACAAACGGATTGTAGAGGGCCTTTCAGCAAGTTACGACTGTTGTCCTAAAGAGATTGAGATTATCTGAATTTATTCTAAAGAAAAAACAAAACATCTAACAATTTCAAGACTTCAAGACAAAAATTTAGATTTATTCTCCACTGGATCGCCTTCACAAAACATTCTTTATTCTTTCCACTTTGCTTCTGTCACTATCACTCTTCCCTGCTTTTTATTTTCTTACGACACTTATTACCAACTGACATGCCATCAATTTGTCTATTGCTTGTCCCCTATTCCAGTAGAATGTAAACTTTTTAAGAACAGGAAATTTTCCTCTTTTTGCCTGCACCAAACAGCTTGTGGGAATCTTAGTTCCCTCACCAGAGATGGAACTCAGGCCCCTCTGCAGTGGAAGCATGGAGTTCTAGCCACTGAACTGCCAGGGAGGCCCCCAAGAATAGTGTCTTTTTATGGTCACTGTTGTATCCTCAAATATGGATCATGCCCAGCTCACAGATGCATCCGTGAATGAGTGAACCTAATCAAATACCTATCTAAGGGCATTTGGTAAATGTTAGTTAAGGGTATTAGCAAATGAAGAGATAATTAAGTCTAAAAAGAAGGAGGGAAGCAGATTAATTGACCACCTATAGCAAGATTTCAATAAATGTTAGCAAACAAAAATTACCATTGCTTTTATTATTACTTGAATTATCTGTCCATGATTTTAGATGACATATAACCAGGAGCTGATTGGTCCAGATAGGGGTCACTGTGATAGCTGGGGTGACCAGCCCCCATGCCACATGGTTTCTTAGTCTCTAGTAGGCTAGCTAGAGATTTTTTTCTCATGATAATCGTCTACAGCAGGGTTCCAAGAAGGCCAGCAGAAGTACTGAAGGCCTCTTGAGGCATCGACTTGGAATCAGCACGCCATCACTTAGTACTGCTGCATTTGGGTGGTCAGAGCAAGTCACAAGGCCAGCCCATATTCCAAGGGTTAGAAAATCAACTGTATCCCCCAATGGGAGAGGCTATAAAGGAGACAGATGACACATTGCAAAGGAGACAGAAACAGAGAGGGATGAAGACTTCCCTGGGGGTCCAGTGGTTAAGACTCCTTGCTTCCAAGGCAGGGGGCGTAGGTTCAATCCCTGGTCATGGAACTAAGATTTCAGATGCTGTCCAGCATGTGACTCTCTCCCTGTCCCATCCCACCCCCAAAAGAATGAGAGACAGTTTTGCAATCTTCCACAATGGCATATATATTCACTTGATGGATTCCTCTCTACTCATTAAAAATGAAGTCTATGTAGCAAATGCAGTCAAAAAGATAAATGAAAAAGCTGTGTATTCACTTTTTTATTGTTGTTTAGTCAGTAAGTCATGTCTGACTATTTGCAACCCTGTGGACTGTAGCCCACCAGGCTCCTCTGTGCAAGGGATTCTCCAGGCAAGAATACTTGAGTAGGTTGTTATTTCCCTCTCCAGGAGATCTTCCCGATCTAGGGATCAAATCTACGTCTCCTGCATTGGCAGGCAGATTCTTTACCACAGAGCCACCTGGGAAATACACATACAAAAAGGTCAGAGGACAAGATACAGATATGATGGTTGCTGAAGGATGGCAGAATTTGTATTTTTAACTATTTTATAAAAATATTCTGACAGCTTGAGTGGAGAATGCGAACCTCACACCATATCTGCACGCTGTGTAAGTCACACTTCATTCCTTCACTAGGATTTGGCTGAAGTACCCAATGAATGAACAAAAGAATTATGGAGAGAAAAAGCAAATGACCTATTTGTTTTTTCCTTTTTAGACAAAATGAATCAGCCCCCAAATTCCATGCCAGACAGTTCAGCTGACAGAAGGAACTGAATGTGACATAGTCTGCTTGCTATTTCTAGGGAAATAGAGTTAGAATTTTTAGAGTACAGAGCAGAGAACCTTCGCCTGTTAAAGTATTTTGCACGGGCGTGAAACCCTTCATTGTGTGACTAAATCAATGGAGATTATCTTCTCAGTTGGAATTTCCTTTTGTCTGCACGTGTATTCCACCAGCATCTGCGCCTACGTTCACTTCAGTCGATGAGCTCTCAAGTGAAGGACTCAATTCAAGGTAATGCTGAATCCTGGACAGAGGTTACTCTGTAGATATTGATTTCATGGCCTTTGACTCAATCTGAGGTCAGTCATTGACCCGCACATCGGGCACAATGCCATGGGTTGACATGAGCTCCTGGTGGTGTGGTTCTCACTAGCTCGAATTTTGTGAAGCTTAGGTTCTAATACAAACCTGCTCTTGGGTCAGATTTTTCCAGGATTGTTTTCAATAGGACTCACCTGTGGTCTGACTGGCAAACACACCATGGTGTGTCATGGGAAGTCGCATGTGGGTTTACACTAAGGATGAGTCCTCACATGTGGCCAAAAGGCACAGCTCTTGTGGGACAGCAAAGGAAAACAGAATTATAGAAATTCAGAGCTGGAAGATGACTTTGCCTCTGAGGAAAATCACGCCCAGGGATAGCGCGCTTTCTGTTTTCGTAACTTTTTATTTTGTATTGGGGTGTGCTGCTGCTGCTGCTAATGTTGCTGCTGCTGCTGCTAAGGCGTTTCAGTGTGCCCAACTCTGTGCGACCCCACAGATGGCAGCCCACCAGGCTCCCCCGTCCCTGGAATTCTCCAGGCAAGAACACTGAAGTCGGTTGCCATTTCCTTCTCCAATGCATGAAAGTGAAAAGTGAAAGTGAAATTGCTCAGTCGTGTCTGACTCTTAGCGACCCCATGGACTGCAGCCCACCAGGCTCCTCCGTCCATGGCATTTTCCAAGCAAGAGTACTGGAGTGGGTTGCCATTGCCTTCTCTGTGTATTGGGGTATAGCCGATTACAATGTTGTGATAGTTTCAGGTGAACAGCGAAGGAATTCAGCCATACACGTGCATGTATCCCATGGAATTTTCCAGGCAAGAATACTGGAGTGGGTTGCCATTTCCTTCTCCAGGGGATTGTCCCCACCCAGGGATCGAACCTGTGTATCCTGCATTGGCAGGAGGATTCTTTACCACTAGTCCCAGCTGGGAAGGATTTTTCACCACTGAGCCACCAGGGAAGCNCAGGCAAGAATACTGGAGTGGGTTGCCATTTCCTTCTCCAGGGGATTGTCCCCACCCAGGGATCGAACCTGTGTATCCTGCATTGGCAGGAGGATTCTTTACCACTAGTCCCAGCTGGGAAGGATTTTTCACCACTGAGCCACCAGGGAAGCCCTGTGAGTATTGAATCTTATGGAACTGGAACTCTGAGAGGTTAGATTTCACGTATGAACCCACAGGAGGGACACACACATGTGCTTAGGAGGTCTGATGGGCAGCTTGAAGGAGTGAAGCCAGCCAGCGGGCTGCAGTGAGGTTACCTCCAAGGGTTGCAATAAGGGCCTCGGGGTGACTGGTCAACATGAGGATCTTCTGCCAGTTCAGAGTTCAAGAGGACAGAGTCTGGGTGTTGCCCTTTTCATGTCTTGGCCAGATTCTTCACCCGCTGATGTAAGAACCAGGCCATCCTTCTGGGGGACGTTCTGGTGATAGTTTCTTCTTTGTTATTTTTTTAAAAGAAGCCAGAAATCTGAGTTTTGCATGAAATCTTCCAATTTTTAAATGCTAGTAGTTAACTCCAGTGGTGGAATTTCTTTGGGGAGAGGGGTTGGAATCATGCCATCCATGGGCTGAATGTGGCCCTCAGGTTGCTCTTTTGAGACCTCTTTTCATTTGAAGAAGGGTGAGACAGGGAAAGCCGAGCAGGCACCCCCTAAAATCATAAATTGGATGAGACTTATTGGAATTGAGGAAGTGGAGAATTTTTGTTTTATGTTTCTCATAAAGGTCACACACACACACACACACACACCTTTCCTTAGTGAATGGCCACCCACATGTGGCCACCCATGTGGACCCTCTGTGCCACAAGCAGGGGGGTCAGGAGGTTGAAAGCGTAGTGGTCACAGCACTCTCCAGACTGCACTGTCCATGCCCACCCTCCAACCATTTTCTGGGTGGGGAGCAGGAAATGGTCTTACAGAAACAGCCAGCAGCATAAGACCATGGGATCTCAGTGCTCTAAGCAACCTTAACAGACATCTGGTCAACCCTGTCATTTTACAGAAATAAACTGAGCCCAAAGAAGCAGAGACCCCGACTCTCGGCCTCACGCAGCCGGTTCACGGCTGAACTGAGATGACAGCTCAGACCTCTGCTCCCAGAACAGATTGTCTTGAAAATCTTTCCTCTCCCCCACCTCTCATCCTCATTCTGGAAATAGTCATTGGAAAGGATATCTCTGAAATGAAAAATCAAAGACGGCTTCCTTTTGGTAACTTGATGAGACTTTTCACATCAAAAATTTCACCAGCCAGGAAAAACCATCTTTCTCAAATCCTGCATCCCTGATTAGGACTTAGAAAAGAGAGGCACCAAAGCCATTGTCTGTTTTGCTTAGTTATGATGAAGAGTTTGCTAAGTGTACACGTGTGAAAGTCTACTGGGCATTTTATCCACTCTACTGCCGTTCATTTCATGATTATCTCCATTTTACAGTTGGGAGAACCGAGGCTTCAAGAAGCTAAGAAGTCTGCCCAAAGGCTCACAACTATTAAAGGGCAGAGCTAGGATCTGGCAAAGAGCCCTAATGTAATAAATACGGCACTTATAGCTGAACTTCACCCCTGACTCAACTCCCAGGAGATTTTAGCTTTCAAAGGCCCAGTTCCCAGAAAACCTTCCACCATCCTGGCATCTAGGAAGCTGCCTCAGTCTCTTATACAAAACACTACTCTGCCCACCTGATCCCACGTTTTTTTTTTCAGGTCTCCAAAAACGTGATCGTCTCTCATGATGCCAGTTACACAGAAACAATGGACTTCTGCTCAGTAGTTAACTATTCACCATGTATGAAAGAAAATCCTGGAATGTTTACTTCAAATATGGAAGTGTCAGCTCAAAGGAAAGCTTTTAATAATTCTCTGGAGTAGGGGAAGAGTTCTAGAGGAAGCCTTCTTGCAACTTTAACCAAAATGCTGTGGATTGTGTATATGATAAGAGCAGAATGTCTTGGTCCCAGGAGAATACACATAAACAGAGGAGGTAATTGGATTAATCATTTTGACACCTGAAAGGAAGACAAGCAGCTTTCAACCTACCGATAATCAGTGAAGGGCACTGTCATTGTAGATGGCTCAGCCAGACTATGGGGTATCACATTAGCTAACTGCCTGGCCAATTAGAGGCATGTAATTCTTTCATATACTTAGCTTAGAAGTGAAGATGATTCAAAACAGTTTCATTGTCTCTGACACATATCCAAATTTTTAATAACAGCTAAGACCTTTACTAAGTAATTGAAAAAAAATAATGGATTCAAGCCCCAGAAAAACTCTCAGACCTCTTTTTATCTCTATATTTTATTGATGGAAAAATGGATTGCGATCCACATTTCTAGACTGGGCACATGCCATGTGATAGATTTTTTTTCTTTGTAAAACTTAAGTATTCCAAACTTATTGGAGAAGTTAAACGATTTTGATCATTTTGAAACTAGCTGTCAGATTTAATCTATGCTAAAAAGACAGAGGGCAAATGTATTCTGAAGCTTGTTATATAATTTACAGATTATTCTTGCAATTTATATTCCATCAAATAGGGTATATTAGGCTCTCAGAAAGCACGTAATGATCAATTAATTTCAGCAGAGCCATCGTGGTGGCACTTATGGGACAGACATGATTAGACCCTTTTCAAGAAGAGTCCCAAGGTCAAGTCATCAAATATGACTGATTACATTTTCTAATGGTTTCTCCATGCCCATTAAGGAGCACTCAGCTATTCAGCTTCTCTTCTGATCGTGACATTCAAAATTTGCTCGGATGGCTCCTGACAAGCAAAAATGTATTCTCTAATCTTTAACCACATAAACAATAGCTAACCACTTGTAATTGGGTTTAAATTGATTTCAGGTGGCTTCAGAGAAAAGCAATTTCTACAACAGATTAACCTCTTAATTAAAGTATATTAAGAATACTGTCAGGTGGTGAAATTCTGCTACAGCAGAAAATTATACCTCATTGACATTCATTTATGAAAGAATCGTTGCTCCATTCCCAGGTAACAGGTTACTTATTGATGGTTCCTGCTTCACTGGGTCAACGCAAGTCCGCCGCAGTCTGTAGACTCTTGGTCTGCTGTGAGGGACAGGTGTGGGGAGGGAGGGGGATGATGTCAAGCAGACTTTGTTTCCAGCATGATGCTGTCCTTTCATTGTGATGTGATGCTCTGCTCATACTTACATCAGCAGAAAGTCACTTTCCTCAAGAAAGAGGATACTGGGAAAACCAGAGTCTCTCAAGAGGTCTGAGGAACGGGAAAATCCAATGTCAGCCTCCACAGGCAGGATAACCAAACTGTGCACTGCCAGGTAATCTTTAATGCATTTGAGCAGACATCCCTGCCCGCCAGCCTTGTGCTGTCCAAGAGTGGTCTTCAGATAAGCATCACTTGGGAACTGTTAGCAAAGTAGAGTCTTAGCCCCCACTCCCACCTCCACTGCCCACCCCAGACCTACTGAATTCAGTCAGTTCAGTCACTCAGTCGTGTTCAACTCTTTGCAATCCCATGGACTGCCGCATGCCAGGCTTCCCTGTCCATCAGCAATTCCTGGAGCTTGTTCAAACTCATGTCCATTGAATCAGTGATGCCATCCAACCATCTCATCCTCTGTCATCCCCTTTTTCTCCTGCCTTCAGTCTTTCTCAGCACCAGGATCTTTTCCAATTAGTCAGTTCTTTGCATCAAGTGGCCAAAGGATTGGAGATTCATCTTCAGCATCAGTCCTTCCAATGAATATTCAGGACTGATTTCCTTTAGGATTGACTGGCTTGATCTCCTTATAGTCCAAGGGATTCTCAAGAGTCTTCTCCAATGCCACAGTTCAAAACATCAATTCTTTGGTGCTCAGCTTTCTTTACAGTCCAACTCTCATATCCATACATGACTACTGGAAAAATCATAGCTTTTTCATGTCATAGCTAAGAGACCTACTGAATTAGAGTCACTGTTTTAACAAGATTCCCCAGAGAATTCATTTGTGCTTTTATAATTTAAACTTTTATAATTTAAAAGTTTAGAGAGTACCATTAGCCCTCCATATCTGCAGGTTCTGTACTCATGAATTCTATCAACTGCAGATGGCAAATATTTGGAAAAGGAAGTTCCAGAAAGTTCCAAAACACACAACACACACACAAAATTGCCATGTTCCAGCAGCTATTTACATAGCATTTACATTGTATTAGGTATCATAAGCAATCTAGAGATGATTTAAAGTATACGGGGGAAGGGGGACATGCATATGTTTTTTGCAAGAGGAGCTTGAGCCACAGGGAATATAGCCATTATCCTATAATAACTTTAAATTGAGTATAATCTTTAAAGACATTGAAGCACTATGTGGTACACCTGAAACTAATATTGTAGATCAACTATAATTTAAAAACTAAAAGGCAGGGAAAAAAAAAAAACAGAAAAAGAAAAAAAAAAAGGAACTTTTGCATCCATGNCATTATCCTATAATAACTTTAAATTGAGTATAATCTTTAAAGACATTGAAGCACTATGTGGTACACCTGAAACTAATATTGTAGATCAACTATAATTTAAAAACTAAAAGGCAGGGAAAAAAAAAAACAGAAAAAGAAAAAAAATAAGGAACTTTTGCATCCATGGATTTTGGTATCCCCAGCCATCCTGGGAGGAATCCCCCAAGGATACAAGGGGAGGAATGCAGTGTTCTCAGTGAGTGTTATGATGGATCCCATCATCTTAGCTATATTTATGCATCAGAAATACCTGGTCAGGCTTCCCTAGTAGTACAGTGGCTAAGAATCTGCCTTGCAGTGCAGGAGATACAGGTTCAATCCCTGGTTGGGGGAAGATCTCACATGCCACAGGGCAACTAAACCCACATGCTGCAACTACTGAAGCCCACAAGCCCTAGAGCCTGTGTTCGACAACAAGAGAAGCTCCTGCAATGAGAAGCCCCCACTCTGCAAGTAGAGAAAGCCCGAGTGCAGCAGTGGAGACCCAGAGCAACCAAAAAATTTAATTAACTTAAAAAAAAAAAAAAAAAAAAAAAACTTGGTCTGAGATTTCCCTGCTGGTCCAGTGGTTAAGAATCCACCTTGCAATGCAAGGGATGTGGTCGGAGAACTAAGATTCCACAGACTGAACCAAGCCCATCCACCACAATAAAGATCCTGAATGCTGCAACCAAGACCCAGTGCAGTCACATCAATAAATATTTTTTTAAAAAGAAAAACTTGGTCAGTTTGATGAAAAGAGTAACAGAACTGGCATTGAACATCATGGAAGCCAGACAATCTCCTCTGGGCATTTTACTTTCCTCTCCCTCCTTTCAAGAGCTTCCTGGCTTCCCGGAGTTCCTAACCTGGCCATGAACAGCCCAGGTGAGTTCACACCCACTGACTTGGTTCCAGCCCAGGACATGGGATGCTCAGAGTTTCTAACTTGGGTAGGATCCAGCTTTAACCCTGTGCTATCTCCCTGGGCTGGGGATAATCTGACCCTGCCAGTCTCCTCTCTTGGCATTAATGGAACCTTTAGATCACATTCCTGCATTGGGCCCAGCCTCTGTCATCTTCAGCCTGGGGATTTTTTGTTGCTTTCTGAACTTGCCTTTTTGATCTTGCCCACCTGGTCTCAAGATACGTACACTTACCTGTCTAAACTTGGGTTGGGGCAATGACTTCTAAGCCATCCCATAGGCGGCAGCCTCCAGGCCACCTCACTGTGGCTTGTGGTTGTTCAAAGGAAGTCCCATGATAATGCCACTGTGCTCAGCACCCCAGATGTTTTTTAGGAAAATTGGTTTAGAGCAGTAAGTCTCTTGCTTGACCACACACGAAAATCACCTGAAGAAACTGAAATTTTCCAACATCAAGGGTCCCATCCCAGGTGAATTTAAATCAGAATCTCACATCCTGAATATAAATGTTTATACAAGCTATAAGGTGATTCTTAGATGGGGCCAGAGTTAGGAAGCACCAGATAAAAGAATATCAAACCAATCAATCCTAAAGAAAATCAGCCCTGAATATTCAATGGAAGGACTGATGCTGATACTCAAATATGCTGGCCACTTGAGGCAAAGAGCCGACTCATTGGAAAAGACCCTGATGCTGAGAAAGATTGAAGGCAGGAGGAGAAGAGAGTGACAAGGGATAAGATGGTTAGATAACATCACTGACTCAGTGGACATGAGTTTGAGCAAGCTCTGGGAGATGGCGAAGGACAAGGAGGTCTGGCGTGCTGCAGTCCATGGGGTTGCAGAGTCAGACACGAATGAGCAACTGAACAACAAGACAAGAGAAATTTCCCCGCCCCAGCCACGCTCACCCCCTCTTCACACTGTATGCTTGAGTAACACTTCTCCTCGTGTTCAAGTTAATCTCTCTCCCCACCACCAGAGCATTTAGAAAATAATGAATGAACAGTGTAGCTTAATCGGGGGAGGGGAGGAAGGAAGGCGGTGGGGAGGAAGGACTTTCCTACTTTATCGATCCCATTGCTAAGACTGCAAAGAAGTTTATCCAGGGTGGAAAGTAAACTGACACCACCTCAATTTACCCCAGCTGAAGGTGCATCCCTAGTTCAGAAGGATCTTAGGAAGTAAGAAGATGTAATCTGGTGATCACAACCACTCTCAAGCCTGGAAGAAAGAAGCCGAAGCACCAGGCAAGAGATTTAACATGATCAACACATGTTTTTCCATTGGCACGTTTCCCAAAAAAAGAAAAACTATCGCCACACTGGTGCTGTTTATAAGTGGTCATTCTAACCCATCCTGTGCCTTATTGATCGCCTAATCCTAATTTGATCGCTAATTCTTGGAGGTAAAGTGGAGCGGGGACTGGGTGCTCTTCAAAGGGTCTGTCCACGCCCGAGATTAACAGAGGAGACAGCAGCTGACTCCTCCTCCCCTCCCTGTGCCAGGGTTCCGAGCCCTGCATCCGCCCCTGGGTGGTCCGAGCCCACAGGGGAACCAGGTCAGAACACCTGCTGCGGTGAGGAGGAAGCCAGGGTGCATCTGTCACGCTTCCTCCCCTCACCTTTTCCTTCACGGGTCAAGAATTCATAACAACTGCCACAACGTGCTGATCCTCTAAGAGCCTGCCCCAGCCCAGAGAGGAGCCGCACCTGGGAACCGAGAGACATGCAAATTCTCCAGGGAGGGCCCGCCCAGACCCACTGAATCAGAAACAGTAGAAGCAGGGGCAGCAAGTTGTATCTTAAGATGCCCCCCAGCTGACTCTGATTTGAAAAACACAACTTTATTATTTTATCTGTACTTAGAGCTTTCTTGATTTCCCTAGTAGCTCAGATGGTAAAGAATA
Organism: Neotragus moschatus; assembly: GCA_006410615.1. Classification (NCBI taxonomy): domain Eukaryota; kingdom Metazoa; phylum Chordata; class Mammalia; order Artiodactyla; family Bovidae; genus Neotragus; species Neotragus moschatus. The sequence continues at coordinate 3,544,416 of SJYA01002027.1, forward strand.
TCTGCCTACAGTGCAGGAGACCTGGGTTTAATCCCTGGGTCAGGAAGATCCCCTGGTGAAGGGAATGGCAACCTACTCCAGTGTTCTTGCCTGGAGAATCCCATGGACAGAGGAGCCTAGAGGGCTGAAGTCCATGGGGTCACATAGAGTCGGACAGAACTAAAGTGATCAACGCGCACACAGAGAGAGCTTTCTTAGGAGTCTCCTCTGTCATCTTTCTGATCTGGTCTGGTTAGGGGAGGGGATGTGAAAATGCTGCCTCTCCACTCAGACTTCCTGAGTCCTGGAGCTTACAGGGTCCCCAGCTGGTTCCAGCAGTCCACCTTCTGAATCTCTGAGCCTCTGTTTGGATTCCATGAGTGGTCTAAGTCCTGTGTTCTTGTGAGAGGACCCCTGCACTTTCCTGAGCAAATGAGACTGAAGAGGACGATGCCAAGAGGATGAGAGAAAGAGAAACAGAAGGAAACGAGCAATAGAAAAATTGCTTTTAATAATCACCTACTCTGTGCCAAGCACTGTGCTAGACACTGAGAACACAGTAACCCTCCAAGTCCTTACTACAATCTCGTATAATAGTAACATCACGCCTTGTGTTCAGGGGATGAAACTGCTGAAGCAAGAATGTGGTTCCAAACTGCACCCTTCACCATCTTCTCCCTCAAACACTGGGTTCTCTACTCTTAGGCTTAGTTTATCCCTACGTTTTGGTTTCAAGGAATGGAGGCTTGGTTGGCCAACCCCCACATGTGATGTTTCAAACTCCAATCTTCTTTTGATTAAATTAGAACATCAGTCAAATCCTTTGAAATGTTGAAAAGTGAAACTGACCAACGAGGCCAAGAAACTTCAGCTCCAGTGTCTTGAGAAGAAGCCTGAATTTGGATTTCACTCTCTGCCTTGACCATGTGACCTTGAAAAGCACCGGCCATCTCTGAGTTCTCTCTCTACCTTTCTCTGTCTCTGCAGTGCTGCTCAAAAATCAAAAGCACTATTGATGTAGGAGCACTCTACAAACTGGAAAACACCACCGAAAATAGAAATTATTATTATGTCTAAAAACTAGTTCAACTCTTTCCCCCCCCCCTCTCTGGCTGAATTGACTAACTACCTAAGAGTCAGGAAGGGAGACAAGATCTTTTATGGCTGGGTTCATTCCAACAACAATACTTTCCACAAACATCCATTAAGGCCCTAACATGAGCCAGGCACTTTTATAGGTATTTTCTCTTTTCAGAGACAAGACATTTATGACTGAGTTACTTCTGCAACTTCTCATCTGTTAGCGGGTGTTATACCTGCTGTGGACTAAAGTCAGGGAGCTGGACCTGGGCAGCTTGATTAACTGGATTTGGACACCACGGCTTGACTCCACAAGCACCCAACTGTCCCCAACTTGCCTCGGCTCCTCGCCACAAGCACATCTGTGTGGCCCATGGGGCAAGGTCAAGGTCATACAGCTTTTTCATGGAGGCCATTTGGTCACATGGATTCCCAGCAAGAGAAGGAGGATGAATCACAGCAGCTCCACTGCCCTGTAACAAACAGCTCCGAACCCATGCCCCGCTGAGCATGAGTCAGGTTGAGTGCAGAATGAGAGGCCGTCTCCTTCCCAGCTTTCTACATTTTTCCATCTTGCTTCTCTTCCTGGGTTTGTTTTGCCTTTAGGTTTCCTTTTCTTTTTCAACTTTATACCTAGGTTTTGAGTCTTTCCTCTCAGCGCCTTGGCTAAGAAAGAGGCAGCACATGTTTTTCTTAAGAAATGCATTTGGTATAAATACAGTATATTATTCATACATTTTAGCATATTTATATTATATCTCATATATAAATATATATTAACTATATATGAATGTGCATGCTGCGCTCAGTCACTCAGTTGTGTCTGACTCTTTGTGACCCCATGGACCCTGCCAGGCTCCTCTGTCCATGGGACTCTCCAGGCAAGAATACTGGAGCAGGTTGCCATTCGCTTCTCCAGGGGAATCTTCCCAACCCAGGGATCGAACCCACGTCTCCTGCTTCTCCTGCCTTGGCAGGTGGATTCTTTACCACTGTGCTACATGGGAAGCCCTATCACGGTGCCTAACACACAGTAAATGCTGGAGAATATTTGCCACTATTGATTATGATCACCACCTTAGACAAAGATGGGATGGCATTTCTTTAGTCATCCAGGAAGCCCACATTCATGGCCTCTGCGCACACACACACACACACACACACACACACACACACACCAGTATAGTTTGGGAGCTAAGCTCTCCATTGGCCTTCTATTATCATATCTGAAGTACATTTTGTTATAAAGGGAAGGGTTTAGATACAAGAGGCAACAAAGAAGGAGCAAGGTCAACAACCCTGGCCAAGAGAACTTCCTAAGGACCTGACCTTGGGATCCTAGAAAAAATAATCTCCAACAGAAGTTCAGGGAAGAGAGGAAGAAATCCAGGGGGAGACAGACAGCCATGCTGTCAGGGTTTCCTGAAATAAATTACTGATGGAGAGACAGCCTTTTATAAAGTTCACCAAATCTTGCAAAAACATGACTACCGTAGTAGAAGAGCTTGCCAAATTATGCAATTTGGAGCAAAATGCTCCTTTCCGCCCCCACTGTGATGTTCAGCTCCTGGCTAAGCCAAAAGCAGTTACTGGCAAGAAAATAATTAAAAAAAAATTTTTTTTGGCATATGGTGAAAAGCAGGGAAATAGGAAAAGAATCCTAGAGGAGTTTTTCCCATAACCTTTGATGAAAATGATTTTCTGCATTTGGCAAAACAGCATTAATCAAAACACATAATTCATAATTAAACTCATTTCAAAGCTTTAACCTTCTGTGGAAGTTTTGGATGAAGAATCTATCTATCCCGAAGATACACACTTCTATGCACACAAAGATGTTCAGGCCTGTCTAGGGCAGCACTTTTTAATAATTCTGAGAAACAATTGAAAAGTCTAAAACTAAGAGAGTGGCTAATCAGATTCGGTACATGCATCTCATGGGAATCTATAGAACTATTACCACCAATGGACTGTGTCCATACTGATACTGAATGATGCCAAGTACAATAAGCTGAACCAAAACAAAAGAAAAGTAATCCATTAGGTAATATATTGAGTATAGGCATATCTTGGCAATATCATGGGTTTACCACTACAATAAAGTGAATATTGCAATAAAGCAAGTCGCACAAATTTTTTGGTTTCCAGAGCATAGGAAATTTATGTCTCATTCACTTCCGTATTCCTCCTACCTAAAATAGCATCTGGCACCTTGTAGAGACTCAACTATCTGTCATTTGACTGAATGAGTGAATGTTCATAAAATATTTTGTAATGAACAGTTTTGAGATGGCTGGATGGCATCACCGACTTGACGGACATGAGTTTGGGTAGACTCCGGGAGCTGGTGATGGACAGGGAGGCCTGGCGTGCTGCGATTCATGGGGTCGCCAAGAGTCAGACACGACTGAGCGACTGAACTGAACTGAATGAACAGTTTAATACATACATATACCTATGTGTTTATATACACATATATGTGTATATATACCTATATATATGTATAGGTGTGTGTATATATATATATATATATATATATATGCTGATGGATGTGTATATGTAATAGTTGCTGAAATTGTGACAACTGTCAAGTCAGGTATACAGGTACTGATGCTTTAAGACCAAAGCATGCTGACATATATGGCACACTCTTCCTGTGACCTCTTTATGCCTGATCTCTCACCTTTCATTGGGGTTACTTTTCCTCCACTTTTTTTTCTGATATATTAATGCAGCACCAGTATATAAAGTGTTCAAAGTCAACAAATAAAAGGAATAAGGCTGTTTCTGGTTCCTTGGAAGGTCTTTTCCTGTTTTTTATCTATGAAGAAGGAATGGCAATCCACTCCAGTATTCTTGCCTGGAGAATCCCAAAGACAGAAGAGCCTGGCAGGCTACAGTCCATGGGGTCGCAAGAGTTGGACACAACAGAAGCAACCTAGCACACACTTTTTATCTGACAAATGCTTGCCACTCTTCGGAAGCTCTGCTGTGGGCCCACAGGGCTCTGCTTCCCAGGGATACCTAAAATCTAGTCTCCCCACAACATCTGGGTCTGGCCCACGATCCTTGCATGCCCCCTTCTGTCCTGAACAACTGTGGCACCTGCCCCTGAAAGGAGTCCTCACAAGCAAGGGCAGAGGGGAGCATCTGCCCAGGTAGGCAGAGTGAGAAGCCAAAGCCAGCAGCCCCCTGCCATGCAGTTGCCACTGGCCTTCGTGGTCACAGTGGACGATACTCACTGCCCCCTGTGGGTCTGGGCCAGGCTCCCGATGTGTGATGGTCTTATTCATTCTGGGCTCACACCAAGGGCCAGCAGGTCTGTGGGAGCTGCAGTGTTCCCGAGTCTGCTGAGCTTCTTTCCTGCCTCTGGGCTCCATGGTGTCCCACCACTCAAACTCCAGAACAACACTCTCCAAGGCCTGGGGGCCAAACGCATCTGTCTGCCCTGTGGCATCTCTCAGCCATCCAGGCCTTCCATCAACACTCACTGTGAGATGACACAGTGCTGGGTGTCATGGGGCTGGACAAGGAGGCAAGACGTGGGGACCCTGACTCTGTGGGGCTCCAGCTCTGCCCACCCACATTTGGGACCATTTGTAATGATCCTGCTGATTTCAGTGAAGTCAGTGACTGTGATTGGGGGAGTTGGGGTCATTATGACAGAGTCTCGTCCAAATGTCCCTCAGGGCATGTCTCTAGATTGCATGGAGGTTTAGTTTGCCTAGTTCCCTCCTGAACAAAACCAGGTAGATGCTCAAGCTGACCTTCTCTCTCATCTTTGGAGATGGGCTCAGTCCAGGCTTTGTAGGCAGGCCTAGTCTGAGCAGTGTCTAGGAAAGCTGGGTGTACCTTGAGAAGAGGCCATGGCTCTGTGAGAAGATCCGAGCCTGGACTTCTGACCCAGGACCACCCAGGGGGCCCATGGGCCTCCAGCACAGTGCTGACCACAGGTAGCCCCGGGCCACTCCATGACCAAGGTCTGGGCTGTGCCTGTTCTGAGAGGGATGGCTGAGGACCGGTTTAGCAGGAGTGGAGGAGCTGTCTAGAGTCATCACATATCATCATGCATTGCCCCCTCCCTGGGCTTCAGTAGCATCTTATAACACAGATGTCTCTGTATGTATATGAGTGGCAATATAGGCAGAGCTGCAAGATTTTGTCTCCATCCCAACCAAGTGTGGTGGGTTTTATTTGTTGGGGTTATAGTCGCTTTACAATGTTGTGTTTGTTTCTGCTGCACACCAAAGTGGATCAGCTACATGTATACATATGCCCCCTCCCTCTTGGGTCTTCCTCCCACCCCTCCATCCCACCCCTCCAGCTCATCAGAGAGCACCGAGCTGAGCTCCAGTGTGCAGTGTAGCAGCTCCCTACTAGCTATGTATTTTATACACAGTAACACATATATGTCAGTCCCAGTCTCCCAACTCACCCCCTGCCTGTGTCCACATGTTCATTCTCTATGTCTGCATCTCTATTCCTGCCCTGAAAATAGGTTCCTCTGTACCATTTTTCCAGATTCCACATGTATGCGTTACTATATGACATCTGTTTCTTTCTTTCTGACTTCACTCCGTATGACAGACACTAAGTCCATCCACGTCTCTACGAATGACCCATCTTCGTCCCTTTATATGGCTAAGTAATATTCAGACAGTGGGATAATTCTCAGCCATAAAGAGAAACAGAATGTATTGGTAACTGGAACAGTCTGGGTGCCTCTGCATGACTCTGAAATGCCAACTGTGACGGTGGTCACTTTTCACCCAGGATGAAAGGCTGCCTCGAGGCAATCCACTTCAGGCATATTTGGGTGAGTCTAGGTTGCCATCCGTCCCCACCACGGCCCCCAGGGCCCAGAACAGAGAGGTTTACCAAGGCCTGCAGGTGAAGGGGAAAGTGGAGGTAAACCACGTGCCCACTAGTCCAGAGAGGAGAGCAGAACTCGTCTTCAAATGCAAAGGAAGGAGTTTTCGTCCTCTTTTGCTAACTTAAAAAAAAATTATTTGTGGGTGGAGAGTGGGGAAGAACCCTGAGGGTCTTATGAGATGCGTCCCCACGCCCAGCTCACTGACTGCATCCTGCCTCGCCTCCCCACGGTCAGGACACCCAATCACACTGGCCTTTGCCCTGGACCTCTGACTCCCCAGCTCTCCCCTGCCTTGGGGCCTTTATGTGCACTTGTCAATTCCTCTTTCTAGAATATTCTTTCCTCACCTCAGCTTAACTGTCACCTCCTCGGAAAGACTTTCCCTGGCCATGTTAAACAAATAACCCTCGCTTCCCGGGCTTGCTCTCTTTCTATCCTACCTTGTTTCATCCCTCCGGTCTGAAGCTAGCTTATGTATTTATTTCTTGGTTTATTGTCTGTCCTCCTTGACCACAGCATCAGCCCCATGAAAGAAGAAACCTTGTCTGTTTCATAAACCCATGCCTTGCACATAATTCAATAAATATTAAAGGAATGAATGATGTTATCATAGTCTTTTAAGATTCTTAACAGAGAGAGGGAAAAAAAAAAAAAAAAGCTTCCATGAATTCCAAGCAGAGAGAAGAGCAAATAAAGCAGAAAATGGAAGAACTGCTAACGGCCACATTAGCTCGAGACTGAAGCAACCGGAAAAGCGAAAATCTGAACGCTTAATTATAAAACGTGAGCAAAGGCAGTTTTCAAAGAGGAACAGGATTCTGTCCTCAGGAAGCAGATGGATTATAAAATGCCAAGGATGGCTACTTCACACCCCCTCAAGACCCGTGCCCAGTTCCTTGCTGGAAGGACAGCGTGATTTTTTTTCAGCCCCTCCTGAGAACCCTTCAACCAGAAACACTCCAAATGAAAGTACGAAACAGCCCGAGAAGCCTTGCCATGGACAGCATCTGGGCAGAAATAAGAACATCTGTTCCCAGCATGAACCCTATTAGCTTCATCTTGTGGTTTTCTTTTTTTTTTTTTAATGTACAATTATGATACATGGATGTAATTGGTGGCAAGGTAGAAAGGGGCACCCCGCAGTGAGCTATGTCTCAGGGAGGACACGGCTGCCTAGATGGGTGCCCACACACCCAGGGACAAGCTGTGGCCAGCAACGACAGCTGAGTTAGCTGGAATCAACCAGCCGGACTTCTAGAGGCAGGGACCAGAGGGGATTGGAGGAAAGACAGTGAGCAAAGGGGTGGGGGAGGGAGAGGGGAAAGAAGAAGGTGGGTCTGGCAAGTAACAGGACAGGCAACTAAACCCAGATCACCAGAGCTGGAACCACAGCATGCCACTTCCTAGACATGTAACCTCAGGCAAGTTGCCAAACCATTTTGTGCCTTGGTTTCCTCCGCCCATGAGAGGTGATGATCATGGCCCCCACTGCAGAGGGTCAACATGAGGGTGACAAGAGTCAGTGCTAGACTTGCCCAGAACGAGCCCCTAGATGCCATCAGCTGCCCCCAGGGTTATTATTACCACCATCATTAGCACCATGATTTCCAAGACTGCATTGACTCCTTCCAGCACAACCAGCTACACACTGGTATTATTCCCAGGGCAGGAAGTCAGTGGGTGGAAATGAAGGGCCTGGCCTCAGCCCTCTCTCTCTCTAGAATCCAGGCCCCTTACAATGTTCATGCAGGACTCTGTGCCTCCCAAAAAACAGCCCTTGAACTTAGTGCTGCTCCAGTGAACACCAGCCAGAAGGCAGAAGCAATGCAGACTGAAGCTCTCTTGATTTGTGAGATGAAAGGCCAGGGGCAGCCTCCTTTCCTAGGCCCAATTATTACAGATGGTACCACCTGCCCCTAAGGAAACAGGAAACTCCACAGACACGGGTTCAAATCCCAGCTCCACACTTGAGAGCAGTGGGCACGGCCTGAGGGCTGAACTCCTGTGCTCCCTGCTGGAAACAGACTAAGATGCCCTCAGGATGTGGCGGAGACTCAACGGGATCAGGTGCAGACCTCACGGTGTCGGGCACCCAGCACACAGTTGCTCTGCCCATCACTAAATAACTGCAAGCCCCTCGCAATAGCTGGGGAGCAAATGGTAAAAGGCGACAGAAAGGTAACAGTGGAGAAGGGGGAGGGAAGGTTTTGGCAGATGGCTGACCTGGAAGCAGGGATCAGAGGTCCTGGGGTGAGGACACAGGCCGCCAGCAGGGGCAGAGGGAGGCCAGCTCCGGGGAAGATTACAGCTGGGCTGCCTGGGAGCTAAAGAACTCCATTTCCCTCAGCACCACAAGAACTTCTCAGAATGACAGTATTGATGTTCCTGATAGCCAGAGCTTCAAGAAAAGGCTGGGCCACAAGGGAAGCCCAAGAATACTGGAGTGGATAGCTTATCCCTTCTTCAGAGGATCTTGCTGACCTGGGAATCAAACCAGAGTTTCCTGCATGGCAGGCAGATTCTTTACCAACTGAGCTATCAGGGAAGCCCAAGAAAATGTTCTGCTGCTGCTGCTGCTAAGTCACATCAGTCATGTCTGACTCAATGCAACCCCATAGACGGCAACCCACCAGGCTCCCCTGTCCCTGGGATTCTCCAGGCAAGAACACTGGAGTGTGTTGCCATTTCCTTCTCCAATGCATGAAAGTGAAGAGTGAAAGTGAAGTCGCTCAGTTGTGTCCAACTCTTAGCGACCCCATGGACTGCAGCCCACCAGGCTCCTCTATCTGTGGGATTTTCCAGGCAAGAGTACTGGAGTGGGGTGCCATTGTTTCTGGTTACATATGCTTTAATTTGCTTCCTGGGGGTCCCGGAGGCTGCTCTCCAGGCGGAGGCGCTAGGCTGGGCTCTCCTGCAGCGGGTCCCCTCAATGCCAGCCCTGCAGACCCTCGGGAAAATGTTTAGTGACGTGCAAAAAAAATCTGTATAAGAGATCAGGAATTTATGGAATATCCTAATCGAACCAGGGTCTCCTGCATTGCAGGTAGATTCTTTACCAACTGAGCTATCAGGGAATCCCAAGAAAAGGTTCGGTGAAGTACAACAAATCTGTATAAGACATCAGGAATTTATGGAATATCTTGTAAAAGGATTTCTTGCCATACTCCAGTAAAACAAATAAATGAATACTGTGAGAACTCTAGACCACCTCTTGTTGTTTAGTTGCTCAGTCATGTCCGACTCATTTGTGACCCCAGGGACTGTAGCCCACCAGGCTCTTCTCCATGCTATCTCCCAGGTAAGAATCCTAGAGTGGGTTGCCATTTCCTCCTCCAGGGGATCTTCCTGACCCAGGGATCAAACTCATGTCTCCTACATTGCAGGCAGATTCTTATTCTCAGACCACTGAGCTACCTGGGAAGCCAGACAACTCTTAGCAAACTATAAAATTGTTAGTAAATTGATAAAAGGGGAGAATAACTTAGTTATTACCTGCTATAATTAGGAATACCATATTAGAAATTTCCAGTATAAATTGGAAGTTATACTTATGTAACAGCATAAGATATTTTATGAATATATAAAAACTATAAGCTTATATAGGAAAAGATCTGATAAATTTAGTTTTTCCTTCTTTTTTTCCCAAAATGAGGATTTTTAAGTGATTATTCTAAATAATAACATGAGATCACACTCTAAAAATAAAAGGATTTATTACCAAGTTGCCAAAATTTTATGAAAGGCATGTGAAAGAAGGTATGTGCCTAATATATATATATATATATTTATATAAAATAACCTATGCAGAAGGGTTCATACTCAATGGACTCTACATAAAACTCAGGTTTTGCTGTTTACATTCATGTAAGTTCCTTCCTCTTAGAAGAAATCCTCTTGATGTTTTAGCCACCTGGGTGTTGGTGTATGCAAAGCTCTTATCATCTTTGTCATCCTGACTCAATGGACATGAGTTTGAGCAAACCCTGGGAGATGGTAAAGGTCAGGGAGGCCTGGCGTGCTGCAGTCCATGGGGTCACAAAGAGTCAAACTCAACTGAGTGACTGAACAACACAAATATCATCTTGGGCAGGTGGCCTAAACTCTCTGAGCCTCCGTTTACCCATCTGCATGAGAAGTTTAATAGTTGAACCTACCTTATAGGTGGGTGTAAAAATTAAAAGAGATAAAGCACAGGAGGGGGTCAGCATGATGCCTGGCACAGAGAGAGGAGCCAGTCAGTGTCAGCTGATGCTAAATATTAGTGCCGTCTGCATTATCATCTGGCAGTTGCAGTAGATGGAGCACCACTACATGGCTTAATAGCCATACAAATCTGATTTCTGGAATTGGTCCAAGGAAAGTAATCAAAAATATCAGCCCCTTCCTCTGCATCTCACCCTATAAGCATCAGTTACCAGGAGCTCTCAACCGCACGTTAGAAGCACCTCTTGAATTTCCCTGGTGGCCCAGGGGTTGGGACACCATGCTTCTACTGCAGGGGGCACAGGTTTGATCCCCTCATTGGGAAACTAGGATCCCACACGCTGCACAACGTGGACAAAAATTAGAAGAAAAGAAAAAAAGCGTCTCTCTCCCCACTGTTTTCTTCACTTCTCGTGGAATCTTTACCAACTAACTGCCAGGGGCTCCTCCGTGTTCCTGCTGCGAATTCACTTCATCCGTTCCTCACACAGAAGCTGCATGGCCCATCTTTGAAGTCCTAGCTTGTCTTACATTTTGATTCCTGCATATTTTTTCATTCTACTACATAGTACAACTACATTTGCCTTCATTTGTGCTGTGCTCAGTCATGTCCGACCCTTTGCGACCCCGTGGACTGCAGCCTGCCAGGCTCCTCTGTCCATGAGGATTCTCCAGGCAAGAATACTGGAGCGGACTGCCATAACCTCCTCGAGGGGATCTTCCCCACTTAGGGATCGAACTCAGGTCTCATGGAGGATTCTTTACCATCTGAGCCACTAGGAAAGCCCAAGAATATTAGAGTGGGTAACTTATCCTTTCTCCAGGGGATCTTCCAGACCCAGGAATTGGACCAGGGTTTCCTGCACTGCAGGTGGTTTCTTTACCAGCTGAGCTAACAGGGAAGTCCTTTAAATGGCTTACCATTTGGTTAAATTATCCTTCCCAACACTTCCAGAGCTCCTCCGGCAGCCTCTGTAATTAGAACATGGCAGGGACTCAGCAGATGGCCGTGGACTTGAACCACAGGCATAAAGAAAGTGCCCAAGTAAGAAGACTAGTGATTACTATGCACACAGGACAATAAATGGCAAATTAGGAGAGTGGGCTTATAGCTGTATTTTTTCCACAGTATCCTAAGTATAGGAACAAATATTTTCTCCGATGGTGATTCCTGAAAATGTCTCGTTAAGCTACACAGGTGCATAGCAGACCTGTCCAGACTTAACACGGCAGAACATCCCATGAGCACTGTTTGCAAAGCCTGTTGCTGTTTTTGATCAGCATTTCTTCTGGGAAAGAGCAGGTGCCCAAAGTCTGAGAGATCACGTGCTGCCCGAGTGGACAATGTGAAAGAACAATGACCTCTGAAGTCAGAAGGAAACAAACCATGCCTGTCCCGGTCCACACCTACCCTTCCCTGAGCCAAAGGGAATTCACACCTGAGGCAGGTCGCACTGTGGGCTCTGGCCTCCCCACCCCATCATCTCAGGGTTTACTACCTGCTTATTCAAAGTCGTGGACTGCCTAATCAGGGATCCTCCAGCAGTTTCAAAACTCCCACTGGTCCCAGGACTAGAATGATCTTCCTGGGACCAGGGGCCAATAAGCAGGTTTATCCTGTATCCCGTCTCACTCTCAGGTGAGGAGAGAGGCCATCGGGTCTGTGGGGTCCAGGGCTGCAGGCAGTGATTCACTCGCTCTTAGCAACCGGGCTTAGCGACATCTGGAAGCTGAACATTCTCATCTGGCCTTTGTTTTATTCAACTGCCTGCCCTGGGGGTGCTGCGGGCTTGGTTGGCTTCCTGCTAGAAGCTGACAGCTCATGCTAAGCCCCCCTCAAGAGGGCCCTCAGTGTCAGCTCTTCCCAGGCATGTGAGGTATGACCTGTTCTGAGTCCGCTTTCATACATAGCTGCTGCTGCTGCTAAATCGCTTCAGTCATGTCCGACTCTGTGCGACCCCACAGATGGCAGCCCATCAGGCTCCCGCATCCCTGGGGTTCTCCAGGCAAGAACACTGGAGTGGGTTGCCATTTCCTTTTCCAATGCATGAAAATGAAAAGTAAAAGTCGAGTCCAACTCTTCGTGACCCCATGGACTGCAGCCTACCAGGCTCCTCCATCCATGGGATTTTCCAGGCAAGAGTACTGGAGTGGGTTGTCATTGCCTTCTCCGTTCATACATAGCTGCCTCTCCCTAAATCTCTTAGTCATCACACCCCTTCCTGCAGACCCGCTACCCAAAGGAAGATGCTTTCCTTTTTTTGTAAGCATCTTTTCCCTCTCTTTTGCAGTTTGGTTTCTCGTTTGCAGTTTCAGAGCCAAGGAGGCAGGCTGTCATGGGGAGCAAACTGAACCGAGCTTTTGTAGAGCCTGTGGTGGGGCCAGGCACAGTGTGGGAGACTGTGGGCACCTGTGACCCCACCTCAAGAACCTGACCCCTGGGCTCCTGCAGGAAAGCCCAGACGTCAGCTACTGGGAGTCATGACTCTGAACATGAGAGGCATAGAAATCTTCCTGCCTGTCCAGTTCTGCTGGACAATCCAGGGCCATAACCTGCTTCTGCGGATTTCAACAACAAACGTGCAAACCCAATTAAAAAATATGATAACTGGAAAAGGCACTGGAGTTATAATAAATGGACAGACATGGCTTTACAGTCCAGTTCTTGCCCTAAATAGCTGAGGGGTCCTGGACAAGTCGCTTGATCTCTCTGAGATTTTGTTTCCTCATCCAAAAACGAAGTTGGAGAGTTGCAGAAATCTCATAAGGGTTGCTAAGAGTAGGACACGACTGAGCGACTTCACTTTCACTTTTCACTTTCATGCGTTGGAGAAGGAAATGGCAACCCACTCCAGTATTCTTGCCTGGAGAATCCCAGGGACAGGGGAGCCTGGCAGGCTGCCATCTCTGGGGTTGCACAGAGTCGGACACGACTGAAGCGACTTAGCAGCAGCAGCAGCATAGAGTCTATGATAAAGACTCTACGACACAGACCCACAGACATAGAGAGCCAACTTGTGATTGTCAAGGGAGAGGGGAGAGAGGGGAAGGATGGAGNCTGGGGTTGCACAGAGTCGGACACGACTGAAGCGACTTAGCAGCAGCAGCAGCATAGAGTCTATGATAAAGACTCTACGACACAGACCCACAGACATAGAGAGCCAACTTGTGATTGTCAAGGGAGAGGGGAGAGAGGGGAAGGATGGAGTGGGCATTTAGGATTAGCAGATGCAAACCATGATATAGAGGATGGGTAAACAGCAAGGTCCTATTATACAGCATAGGGAACAGCACTCAGTATTGTGTGATAAAGCATAATGGAGAAGAATATGAAAAAGGATGTATCTGTGTGTACAGCTGAGTCACTTTGCTGCACAGCAGAAGTGAGCACATTATGAATCAACTATACTTCAATTAAAAATAAATCAGAAATAAAATGAAAACAAGAAATCAGAAAGCTTTTCAGTCAAGAAATGCATAAGGATGGGACAGATTTCAGACCGTTTCAGTGGCCTCCCAACTTTCGGTTTTTGTAAATACCTGCATGAAAAGAGCCCCCACCCCTTCCCCAACCTCGCTGCCTGACTCCCAAACCCACGTGCCTGTTCTCACCCTGCATTCCTGCGGGTCTCTAAACGGATTATACTGACACATACTCCCTGGCCTTTGACTCTCCCCTGGGCAGCCCCCCGATGGCATGACCCGTGCTTCTCTGAGCTCACGGCCTTTTCAGTGTCTGGGACGCGGTTTCCTTCACACAAGGTCCTTCACACAGTGTGGCTGAGCAGAATTCTTGTCTTAACTCTGGCAACTTGAAAAATGAACTATTGATTTCACAGGCTGAGATCTTTGAAGATTTTCAAAGTCTCAGAACCACTTCCCAGTCCGAGAAGTTCAAAGACTGAATTCATCGACTGGCTTACTCTGCTCTCAAAAGTCATTTACACTTCAGTCGGGAGAGGCTGGGAGAAAGCATGTTCACTGGGGGAGCTTTTGCCTCTTCGCAGACTGTCTGATAGCAGAGGAAAGAAACTTCCTCTGGTCTGCACTTCAGAATGTATGAGCACTAAGCGTAAGACTAGCCCTTCCCAGGGACCCAGTCAATGCATGCTAAGTTGCTTCAGTCACGTCAGACTCTTTGCAACCCCGTGGACTGTAGCCCACCAGGATCCTCTATCCATGGGGATTCTCCAGGCAAGAATCCTGGAGTGGGTGCCATGGGCACCTCCAGGGCATCCTCCCGACCCAGGGATGGGACCTGCTTCTCTTACGTCTCTGTACTGGCAGGAAAGTGCTTTTTCACTAGCGCCACGTGGGAGACCCTTCCCAGAGGCCCGGAAGGAACTCAGTCCTTGCTTGCTACAGCAAGGCATCGTGTGGCATCTGAATGGTGAGGGTGGCCTGCATCTCTGGGCCATGAGGAGATGCCTGGGGTCGTGCCCTGGTTTGAGATACTGGTAGCAAGAGGCTGAAACACACAAAGCTTATGCTAACATCTCCAGGGTGGTCTCATCCTGTGCGCTGCTGCCTCCTTCCAGACCCTCTCCTTTCCTTCTGTAATGAGTTAGAATTCACCCTCAGGTTTTTCCGGCGGATTTGGTGCAACCTGACTGTCAAGTAACATTATGAGTGCCAATTAATGACTGTGCAAAATCCTAACACCTGCACACACACACAAAAACCCACTGAACAAATAAAGGTTAAGAAAACTCTATCTACAGCACATTAATTAAGAAAGCCACATTATGTAAAGACTTTTTGAAAGAAGCTGTTTTCTACACCACACCGACCTGTGATTGCAGTGCCTGTTATGGGCTTTGTGATAGGATGGTGGTCTGCGGTGATGCCAAGCCAGCCGGAAGACAGGCACATGAGAGTGCCAGGGGTCAGAACCCATGGAGAGAGAAGTGGAAAACTCCTGTGCTGAGACTGTAAAATTCTTAACAAGTTTTCCTGAGATTCACATGAAAAAATGACCAAGTGACACTATAAAAGTAAATGCTTGCAGATCTTACAAATAAACTAGAAGCTGGCCTCAGGACCGCTCAAGAAATGAGGCATTAGTGTGAAGCCAAGAGCTGGGGGCTTGAGCAGGTGTGGGTCATGATACTGGAAATAAACAAGTTGCCACAGGAACCCAGCACTAGGAGAGACCCGGATTCCCAGAAAGGGCAGCATGGCACCCCCACCCCCACCCACTAACAGTCCAAGCAGTTTGCTCTTAATTATCCACCCCATGTGTAATTTCAGGGAAACTCACTCTGTAAATTGCAGATTTTTTGACACTTAACTCAGCAAAAAAGGAGTCGTCCAACAGTGATTTCATGCCCAAGTAAACCTGTCATCTTTACTCTTAGCCTTTTCTTTCCCTTCTTCCAGAGAAAAAAGATCCAGACATTTTTGCAAGAGAAAGTAAACTCCCAATGCTGAAAAGATTGGAGTTTTCAAGTTGGCTTACAATGCTCATCTGAAGAAGGGGGCTTTCGAGTTGGCAAAGCGCCTCCCTCCCACATCCCTGCTAAATCACCACCGACTCCACGGGCTCTGACTCAGAGAATGTGTAAGCCCCAGGCTTGTCTCATAAACACCGCCTTTCCATGCCCCATGTTCTAGATTCCTTGCTAGCGCAGTGCAACTCGGGGTCGGGGCAAATAAGGTAAGGAGACCATTCCAGTTCAACATCTGAAGCTGTTGGGTTTTTTTTTTCCCCCTCTGCTGAAGTTTAGGTAGAGGCCAACAGGGCTGTTTTCACTATTGTTTCCAACTAAACTGCTGACAACTAAGAAGTATGAACACTTGGCAGGATTTCAAGCTCCAACAATAAGCCAACTGCAGGAGGAGCTTGTTTGGTGTGGCTTCTCTCTTGCTCCTTTTTCTGTCTTATGATATTCCCGCCCACTCCCAGGACTTCAGTGGCCACCTTAGTGGGCTCCATCCCTGTTCAGTCAAGGTTATCCCAAGGGGGTACAGTGGTCCTGGCTGTGGGGGAGCACTGGCAGCCCACAGAGGATGTATACAAACAATTGCCTCCTGCCTCAAGTGTGAGTCCACTGCTAACTCACATACTGTGTGGTTGGGACACACGATCAAGACCATCCCTTGTCCTGGAAGATCCCATGTTCTTTGGGGCAACAAGGCCCTTGTGTCACAACTGCCGAGTCCACACACTCTAGGNTGTATACAAACAATTGCCTCCTGCCTCAAGTGTGAGTCCACTGCTAACTCACATACTGTGTGGTTGGGACACACGATCAAGACCATCCCTTGTCCTGGAAGATCCCATGTTCTTTGGGGCAACAAGGCCCTTGTGTCACAACTGCTGAGTCCACACACTCTAGGGCCCACGTGCCACAAGAGAAGCCACGGCATTGTAAAGCCCGTGCCCCCCAGTGAAGAGCAGCTCTTCACTCACCACAACTAGAGAAAGCCCATGTACAGCAACAAAGACCCAGCACAGCCAAAAATGATACATATGTAAATTTAAATATATATATAGAGAGAGACATATTTTTTTAAAATTCCCTAGTTGCATGAACTATTTCCTTTGGGCTCTGTCATCACTCAATGGAAGCTGAGTTAGCTGATAAAATAACTTCTGCTAACATGCCAGGGAATTCCTCCCAGGGAATACATACATTTACCAGTTTCCTTCTGAAGACACTGGTAGTTTAATCACCAAATCATGTCCGACTCTTTGCGATCCCATGGACTGTAGCCTGACAGGCTCCTCTGTCTTGTGAAATCTCCCAGGCAAGAATACTGGAGTGGGTTGCCATTTCTGTGAGCCCACAAAGTGATCTTGAAGTACGGAAGCCCAGGGATGGGTATTTTGAGGGGGCATGAATTCGTCACAGGTCCTTCAGTGATAAGGAGCAGAAACCCAGCTGAAATGAATCTGAACAAAAGGAGTTAATTGGATGGTGTGACAGGGCAGGGCAGGCATGCAGTTGGCGTCAAGCACATCTGGAGAGAAAATTTGTCAGGACCTGCACTGGCTCACATCACAGCTCTGGCCCATGTGTTGGCCCAGTTCTTGTCGGCTTCTCCAATTGACAGGGGGTGGGGACATACACCCTTATAGGTCCCACCAGGAGAAAAGGCTTCTCTTAGAGTCTCGGGGGAAGAACTCTGATTGGCTCAGCTTGAACCATGCCTACCTCTGAGCCAATCACTGTTGCTAGAGACTTGGCTATTCTCATTTTTTATTACCCCACTCAGTGGCTTAAAACAGAGCATTGTTTATTATCTGGAGGTTAGAAGTCCAGTGGAGGTCTCCTCTTAGAGGGGCTGGATGGGGTGGGAGATGGGAGGGGAGTTCAGGAAGGAGGGAACATATGTACACCTGTGGCTGATTCATGCTGATATGTGGCAGAGGCCAACACAGTGTTGTAGAGCAATTGTCAGAATAAATTGAATTTTGTTCTGAACCTCTCAACAGTGTACAATTATAATCTTTGATACTTTTTTAAAAAGCTGTTGTAATAAAAAAAAATATGAGTTGGAATGGAAAAAAAAAAAAGGATAAGTTCCTTTTTATAGGTTCCGGGGTTGGGGGTGTGGTGAGGTGGATAATCCACTTCCTGTTCACTCAGTTTCCTGGCGAGTTTCATTCTTTGTATTTATAAGATTGAGGGCCTTCTTTTCTATTTCTTTCCCCATCTGTGGGCCATTCCCAGCTTCTAGAGGCCACCCACATACGTTGTTGGCCCATGGCCCCTTTTTGCATCTCCAAAACCAGCAATGGTGTGTCCAATCTTCCTCAAGTTTCAAATCTTTCCTGCTTTTATTTTTTCTTTCTTTCTATTATCACATTCTCGAAGACTTCTGTTTTTCTCTTCCACTTTTAAGAGCCCGTATGATTATATTGGATCCACCTAGATAATCCAGGATAATCTCCTTATCCTAAAGTTTACAACCCCAATTCCATCTGCAAAGATCCTTTTGCCATGAACAGCAATGTATACTAGATAGCATACTCTCACGTGGATGGCAACAGATTTGTAAAATATATTCACAGGTTCTGAGGGTAGAGCATTACCAACTACTGGACTCTCACCGCCGGGTTTTGGCTGTATATCTGCCTGCATAGCCAGGGAATGGGCTTGTTGTGTGATTGAGAGCTCTAAGAGAACCATGTGGAACAAGAAGGATGAGAAAGTTCCCTAAAGAAGGACAAGATGCTGTTAGCAGGCAGTGGGGGTGGAGGTGGGGGGCAGGGAGAGAAAACTGCCCACTGCAAAGCAGGATGGGCCTTATTATGCATTTAAGCCACTGCTCAAAGGCGTTGGTAGGCTTTTCCGGTAGGAATTTTAATAGTCCCAACGTCAAGTGCCAAAAACATTTTTTCATGACTAAATGAATGAATGAGAGGGAAGGCAGATCAGAGGCAGAGATTTAATATGTTACCAAGTTTACCCATCCCACTTTGCTGGACTTAACTATGAGAAACACAGAGGAAACAGAAACTACTCATAGGAATTTGGCCCGCAGATTCAGGCTCACATATGGCAGCAGAAGAGAGCCAAGAAGGAGGGGAGACTGGGATCTGGCTCAAGGCTCATGTGCTTGAGTAGATCAGAAACTGAAACAGTAGGTAGCCAGAGAGGCAAGCTGCAGCATCGTGGGATGGAGGGGTATGGACTGTTAGTTGGGACGTAACTGACTAGGGTTCAAATGGCTGTAACCAGCCACACAGGCTTGGGTAGATTTGATCTTGGACCAGTTTCATCTCCAGCAAAAAGAAAAAGAGAATAGGATTACCTATGTCCATTAGTGACAATTCACATCCACGCCCCACACCCAGCGCCACCCACCACTCTTTCACGCTGAACCCCGGCTGTCCTCTGAAGCCATAAGGCAGCTCTCCAACAGCCACTACAAGCTGATCCAAGTTGCAGTATGCATTAAATACCCTTGATCATTCTAGAATCAGATGATTTCTTATGTTCTTAAACATTAAAAGAAACATAGATTTATTTGGCTGCTTTCGAGTCTTAGTTGTGGCAAGTGGGATCTTCATTACTCTCTAATGGTGGTGGCACACAGGCTCAGGAGTTGTGACGTGTGGGCTTAGTTGGTCAGAGACGTGTGAGATCTTAGTTCCCCAACCAGGGGTCGAACCCACGTCCCCTGAATTGCAGATTGTTAACCACCAGACCACCAGGGAAGTCCCTAGAGTCAGATCATTTCTAAAGTGCTTTTCCACTTTAACATTTAACATTCTAATAAAGAACAACTGCTTAGCACCAAAGGAGACCTAGACTCCCTGATTTCAAACCTCTCCACACCGGAGGAGGACAAAACCACCTGGTGAGAAAGGCAGAGCGAGCTGGAGCAACCTTCAAGACTTAACCCCAGGGCCCAAGAGCAGAAATTCCAATCAGAGATAAAATAAATCTCCCTGCTCACCAGAAGTCACGAAGTGCCACCTGAGTGTTACATAAAAGGTCAACAACTATAATCCTTGATGTGCAGGTAATTGTCTTGAGATGACATGGATAAGCCATCTGGATTTGGGGCAGGAAGAGATGGGGCAGATAAATTGGGAAATGTCACAGGTCAGTTTCCTAAAAGCTCTGTGCAAACAGGAAATTATTAGGGCATGCTGATACCTCAGTGGGAAGGGAAGGAATCAGAAGTGACCAGAGGGTAAAATTGGACTGTGAACTCAGCCAAGGTCTTCGTTGATGGTACGGAGGAACCAGGAGCTGCTTGGCTTTTCAGAGATGTCCCTTGTTGGGAGAAGGGGGCCAGATCTTTTTGAGCCTTCCTTGAGCAGTCATTGGAGGGAGGCTGCCCCCAAGAAAGGGCCCACCCTTAGATGAAGAGGCTTCGTTTGTAAGCCTTCGTAGAGGACAGAGTGCCCCAGAGCTTCCAGAGAGGACAGAAAGAGGAGCAGAAGCTGGGGCAAATAGTTCCTTCAGTCCTGAAGGAAGAGCTGGGTGGAGCCATGTGGGAAGAAAATGGAATTTCCCACCTGGATTGTCTACCTGGATTCCTTCTTATAGTAGATAATTCAGGTGGAAAATTCCATTTACTTCCCATTTCTGAAAATTAAGAGTCAGTCCCCCGCTGTGTGTGGAAATCACTCCACCCCCCCGCCCCGCCCTTTTAGGGGATGCCCTGCAGGGTCCTGTCCTCTGTGCCTTATACAGCTTGTAGCTTCTGCAGGTGTTGATCCAGGGCCAGTGTTCCAGGGTGCCCAGCAAGATCAGTTACCAAGAATGGGACACATTGATGGTATGGAAGGTTCATTCTGATGGATAAATGTCCTGAGTTATTTTAATGTTATAACAAAAATGTTGTTTAGTCGCTAACTCGTGTCTGACTCTTGCAGTCTCATGGACTATAGCCTCACCAGGCTCCTCTGTCCATGGAATTTCCCAGACAAGAAGACTAAAGTAGGTTGCCATTTCCTACTCCAGGGGATCTTCCTAAACCAGGGATTGAACCTGAGTCTCTTGCATTGGCAGGTGGATTCTTAACCACTGAGCCCACAGCAAAAAAAAAAAAAAAAAGGAGGTGGACAAATTATACTATCCAAGTAATGCATTATGTGAAGACATTACGTTAGTCTGCCAGGACTGCCAAAGCAAAACGCCACAGGGAGAGGGGGGGAAGGTTTGGGAGAATGGCACTGAAACATGTGTGCTATCGTGTGGGAAATGAATCATCAGTCTATATTCGGTTTATTATTTTTATTTATTAAATTAAAAAAAAAAAAAACCCGCCACAGACAGGGTGGTAAATGAACAGAAATCTACTCTTGCAGTTATGCAGGCTGGAGATCCAGGACCAGCTGTTGGCAGTGCTGGTTCCTCTAGAGGCTGTCTCCTTGGCTTGCAGATGGCCATCTTCTCACTGTGTCCTCACACAGCTCTGCTCTGTGTAACCACATCTCTGACGTCTCTTCTTCGTCTGATCAGGCCACCAGTCCTATTGGATTAGGACCCTACCCTTATGACCTCAGTTAACCTTAATATTACCTCTTTAAAAGTGTCATCTCCAGATACAGTCATACTGGGGGGTAAGTGCTTCAGCAAATAAATATGGGGTGAAACACGATTCAGCCCATAAATATAATCCTCCTAACACACTCTTCCCAGTAGCCTCTGGATGGGTGAATGATAGAGTGTAAGACCTGAATATGGAGGCCATTAAAAATATACATATTTTTTGGACTTTTCTGTCAGTGTAGTGGATAAGAATCTGCCTTGCAATGCAGGCAACACCGGTTTGATCCCTGGTCTGGGATTCCACATGCCTCGGAGTAACAAAAGTTTGTGCCCCATAACTACTGAAGTCTGCGCACTTGGAGCCCAGGCTCTGGGGAAGACTCTGCAAGGAGAAACCTACACACCACAAGGAAGGGTAACCTCCACTAGCTGCAAACAGAGGAAGGCCATATACAGCAATGAAGACCCAGAGCAACCAAAAATAAACCAATAAATAATAAATAAAAAGATAGTTTCTTAAAAAATATACAAATATTTTGATATGTTTTGTCTCCCTTTGTTTTTACTTTATCATAGAGATTTTATTATTTAGATTAGGATTTGGAAAACATAAAGCTCAAAGAAAAAATAAAAATCACTCATATTTTTATCTCCCATTTTTTTTAAAAAAAGTAGTATTACCATCTGATGTATTCCCTTCTAGTCTTTTTCTCTCTGCTACATATAAATTTCTTTTATAGATTGGGTCACATGTAGCATATCTACATTTTTTTTTTTTGCTACATATTATCATTCCGTCATTGTTCCATTTTAAAAGGAAGACAATATACCCACTACTGCCTTGTCTGATATTTAATTTTGCAAACTACTGCACTCAATATTTGAAGTAAATGTTTTTCTGAGTGTCTGACTTTCCAGTATTTTTCTTTTTTCATACAATTTGCTTCCTCCTCTTTCTATCCAAACTTTTCACATCATTTTAGGCCCAGTTCAAGCCCTACCTCCTCAAGTAAAGTCTTCCCCAACATTTCTTGGGCATAGTCACCTAGCCTTCCCTTAGATCCATAGAATGTGCTTTCTATATTATTTGCTCGATCTCTTCTTCATTGTGATAGGTTTTGAACCACTGTCACCCTGTATTTATTTTAAGCCTTTCCTTCCCAAAGGATTGTGAACTCCTTGAGTACAAAGATGGTGCCTTCCACTCTTCACTCTGCTGTGGACAATTGCCCTTCACTTGACTGGTTAATTTTTTGGTGGATTGATTCGTCTGCCGGTTGGTTTGCTATTTTCTGAAAATTAAGAGTCAGTCCCCAGCTGCATGTGGAAATCACTTTTCCCCTTATCCTTTGGAGGGCACTGGTTTGTGACATTCCTGCAGCAAGTCTCAGTTGGACACATTGTGTTCTTTGTGTTCCTCTGGCTTCCCTGCTCTGTGTGTCTTGACAGCAGGGTGGTTCTATTATGTTATATCCTATTGTGTTTTTATAATGGCTTAATTACTGTCTATGGGTTTCTCACTGCGAACTGAGGGGAGGGTAAATTCTATAAATAAAATGTGTGATCAGTGACATTAATATGCTGCCAGATTTAGTGGCGTCTCTGTTACTCAGGTTTACATTAAAATTCAAAGTGTTGCCAAATAAATGTTATAGGTAAGGAATCTATTGTGGATTTCTTTAAAGGGTGAATCAAGCTTCAGTCAAAACATATTCCAGAAGGAGGAACTGTGATGTTTGGATGTGCCCTGTACCGTATGGCAGTCTATCTCAACCCGCTTTCTCTTGATGCAGTAGATTGGCCAGGGCCTAGAGACAGCTTGAAGAAGATATTCTTCTTTGTGCCAAGTCTGACCAAGCAAAACCTTCTATCATCATTGCTAAACCAAATGTATCATTATTTAAAGTGGGTACAAGGCTTTATCTGATTCATTAGGGTGAGCATAATACATGTAAAGAGCTAAGAGGCCAATCCCAAGTGACATCAACACTTGTAACTGGAGGGAGGAGGAAAGAGAGGAGGGAGGCAGGCAGGGAGGGAAGCAGATAGTCCACATATATGCATATCCATCAGGGAAGGCAGGGGCTGCCCACTCCAGTGCTCCTGCCTGGAGAATCCCATGGGCGGAGGAGCCAGGTGGGCTGCAGTCCATGGGGTCGCCAAGAGTCAGACACGACTGAGCGACTTCCCTTTCACTTCTCACTTTCCTGCCTTGGAGAAGGAAGTGGCAACTCACCCCAGTGTTCTTGCCTGGAGAATCCCAGGGATGGGTGAAACCTGGTGGGCTGCCATCTCTGGGGTCGCACAGAGTTGGACATGACTGATGCGACTTAGTAGCACCAGCATGCATATCCATGGTGCCAGAGATATCTGCCATTTGGTTACCTTCTCTCTGGAAGCCTTGCTAAATTTCAGTTTCAGGTTAAATTAACAGCTATAATAACAAGTAGAGATCAAGAACCTACAATCAGCAAAATAGAGGGCATGATATTTGACATTGTCACTTTGATACAATTATTCTGATGAGAGACTATTATGTCATGTTAAAAAAGAAAGTCAGCTATTAGTTCTTTTTTTAAAGAATGAAGAAGCAGATAATCTCACCCCTGCCAAAATCTCCACCATCCCATACCTCACCCTTAAAATTCAGACCCTAGTCACCACTCCAAGGGATAGAGAAAGTTCCAGAAGGAGAGGAGTGGGATACACATTACTTGCGTTTAAAAAGAAATGATCTTTGTATTTGACCAGACCATTCTGATGCATCAAAATATTAAATGGTATCCTTTAATGCAAGTCCTGGTGCAGTGCCATTTCTGGACACCCAGCATAAAAGGGAATGTTGAAATGTGGAATTGTGGTGATAATTAATAGAAAGAAAAAGAAGTCATTTCACGTATCTGTAACTGTCAGCTGACAGGCCCGTGTGCCTGGACTTGTCCAGTCAGCCACCTCTATCCTTCACTTGCCGCTCTGAACGCAGATGTCAGCTAGATGGCTCGGTGTCTGCACTGGACCAGCCCTTCAAGAGTGAGAGAAAGATGATGACGCAGAGAAGCAGGGGTGAGGAAGGAAAAAAGCAGGAGCCTGGGAGAGGTCAATGGGGCTTCTCCCCCAAAACCAGAGCTAGAACAAGAGCCAACCCATGGAGACACAGACTCGCGGTCCTGTCAGGGAGGGACAAGTGAAGCTCGTCTCACTGGACCTAAAGAAACTGGCTCTTTCTTGAGCATCATCCCCTCCAAAGGACTTTCTGTGAGTTCCTGTGGGCCACACTCCTGTCCCTGGAGCCCTGCCTACGCAGGAATACTCCAGAGTGGGTGCCCTCCTCCAGGAGGAGGCCTATTTTCTCCTGAGTCTTTTTATTTTATTTTTTTATTATTTGTCATTTGGAGCTTCCCAGGTGGCACTAATGGTAAAGAACCTGCTTGCCAAAGCAGGAGACTTGGGAGGTGTGAATTTGATCCCTTGGTTGGGAAGATCCCCTGGAGAAGGAAACGGCAACCCACTCCAGTATTCTTGCCTAGAGAATCCCATGGACGGAGGAGCCTGGCCGGGTACAGTCCATGGGGTCCAAAGAGTTGAACACGACTTAGTGACTGAGCACACACACACACATTATCATTTTGTGATCCAACTGCATTACACTTTATTCCATTAAAATATTTTTAATATATATGAATAAAATATATTCAGAATGTATAAAATTATAAAATACATTTTATTATCCAAAACATGCTGCCTGCTCCAAATAAAATTTAAATGTTAAGATAATTGAGAAGCTATTTATCATTTTTATTAGTGCCTCCAGATGGGTGGCACTGGGCACTCTGGAAATTAAGAGAAATAAATAACTCTGAGATACGACAGTCTATGCATTTGCTTAAGAGTGCATGGCAAAGATCTACATTTCATTTTTACAGTATTTCATCAGACATATGGGAAACCACAAGGTACGTTTACTCTCTCAGTCATGTCCAACTCTTAGCGACCTCATGGCCTGGAGCCCTCCAGGTTCCTCTGTCCATGGGATTTTTCAGGTGAGAACGGGAGTGACTTGAGATTTCCTTCTCCAGGGGATCTTCCCGACCCCGGAGCTGAAGCTGCATCTCCTGCGTCTCCTGCATTGCAGGCCGATTCCTTCCCTGCTAAGCCATCAGGGGAGCCACGTTAGGTGATTTTTATTTAAAAGTCAACCGTGGCCTGCGCAAAGCTCACAGACACTCTCAGAGTGTCAGCCATCCTGCTCTCCACGGGAACAAGAGCACCCTCACTCCAGGGGATATCAGGACTGCTATTGGAAGAGGAGTGAGTTTTTCAGAGGTATTGCCTGTTTCAGACAGTTGGTGATGGGCGGGGAAGCCTGGCATGCTGCAGTCCCTGGGGTCGCAAAGAGTCGGACAAGACTGAGTGACTGAACTGAACTGCCCATTTAGGATACAAAACTCAAAGGAGCATGGACAAAACCAAGGCTCCAGGTGTCCGTTTAACACCAGCCTTCAGAGCTTAGGGCTGCAGGTAGAACGAACCCAAGGGTGAGAGTCCCAAATCGCCCATCCTCTTTCTCGCCTCTCCTCCCTATCACAGTCTGTCTTTACCAGGGAAGCCAAGAGTAGGCATCCCAGGTGGGTAAGGACGATTTCCGAGCTCTTCATTTTTCCTTTTAGTCTCCTTCAGTCTTCCTTTAGTCTGACTAGGTCTCAGATGAGTATATTTGCTGGTGGGGCTGTGGAAGGGGCTTCAGGAGTGTGGGAAGCAGGAGGGGCCCAACAGGACCTCCCCTGCACAGCTGGGAGATGACAGCCCCTTCTCCCCCTCCAGAAGCCCTGGGGAGGGACAGGCAGCTGGTTCAGGGTGCAGGCACCTCTATGCATCTAACTCATGCGTATCAAGCCGTCTGTGCTCAGCAGAGACAGAGGCAGGGAAAGGAGAGGCAGGGAAAGGAGAGGCAGGGAAAGGGGAGGCAGGAAGTTGATTTTGTATAAAACCCTTCATCACGCAGCCTCCATGACTGAATGTATTACAATACCCAGTGCGCATGGCTGCTGCTGTTCAGCAAACCTCATATACCACCACTTGCTTTAGGATGACATAAAGTACTTTCCATGGGCTCCCCTGGTGGCTCAGATGGTAAAGAATCTGCCTGCAGTGTAGGAGACCCGGGTTCGATCCCTGGGTCAGGAAGATCCCCTGGAGAAGGGAATGGCAACCCACTCTAGCATTCTTGCCTAGAGAATCCCATGGACAAAGGAGCCTGGTGGGCTACAGTCCATGGAGTTGCAGAGTCAGATATGACTAAGCAACTAATGCTTTCACTTTCAAATCACTTTCCACAGTAACATTCTTTCTTTCTTTCTTTTTGCCGTGCCACGTGGCATGCAGTCTTAGTTCCCTGCCTAGGGATTGGAGTCATGCGTCCTGCAGTGGGAGCACTGAACCTGAACCACTGGACCACCAGGGAAGGCCCTCCAGAGTAATTCTGAGTGTACTTGGTCTTTGCCTCACAGGCTGACTTTAGCACCTAATATCCCATAAAGATGAAATTCCATGCTTCTAAATAGAAAAGGGAGTCTCATTATGCTCATTGGTAGAACTCTTAACCCCAAATTGATTAAACTGAAGGAGCCAGGGTTCAGTTGAGTAATGGATGTCAGGGACGCAAGGGTCTGAGTCTCTGACATTAAACGAAAAAGAAAGGGAGAAGAGAGAAAAGGTGGCCTGAAACCGGAGCTGAATTTGTGTTGGTCACGCAAGGAAACAGGGGGCTTCTGTGTGCGTCTGGTGTTAGTCAAAGGCTAGGTTGGGGCTGTGGTGCACAGTGCAAGAGAACACAGCTGCTTTGGAGAACTCAGATGCTAAAACACGCCATCTGTGCGGCCCCCCAGCCCTCCTCCTCGTCAGCACCGTCGTCGTCATGATTAGCCACGTTTACCGAACGGCTTCTCACCCAGGCGGAGGGGACAGTGGGCCAGGTGTCCAGGGCAAGGCCATTTGGTTTCAAGGAACTAAGCAGCTCAAATCACCATGAAGCACACCCAGACCATCGATGAACTGGGAGGCCGTCAGGAAGAGGACTCTCTGAGGCCACGTTGCCTCTCCTTTACCATTGATGGCCCCCTCTCACCACCAGTTTCTGCTCCCACTGACCACTCACTAGGGCCCACATGGACAGTCCTGAAAGGGAGGGCTGAACCACCAAATCCTGATGACCTTCCAATGACGGAGACCGCCACCAAGTGAGTCCTGGTCACCGGAATCTGTGAATTGAAATTTCCAAAGAGAGCGTAAGGGGAGGGGGTAAACCGGTTCAGGCCACCTCGAGGGTCAAGTGAGGAGGACTGAGTCGGGCACCTCTTACATCAGCAGCCACCCTGCCACCCTCGCCTTCAGATGGGGCTGCAGGTGAGAGGGGCTCCAGGTGAGGGTGGGAGGGGAGTTTGGGCATGGCAGGGCAGGAGACTAAGCCGAACGCAATGCGGGAGCTTGAGTCCATGAACACAAGCATTCAAGGCTAAGGCATTTCTAAGCACACCTTCATGTGAGCAGACTGAGCTTCTCTTCCTACTCAAAAATAGTAGCAAATGTGGGCTGCCTTATTCCTAAGCACCAATATCCATCCCCATGTTCTAAGCACTAAGTATCAAGAGACGTTACTGATTTAACCCTTACAGTTAATATGACTGCTATTATCACCCCCAATTTACAGACAAGGAAAGTGATGCTCAGAGAGGCTAATGAACTGGCCCAAACTTACAGTGAGTAAACGTCAGAACATGTACATAAACCCAGGGCCCAATCACCTACCTGTGCTCTCTCCAGCATAGATTTTCTTTTCTTTGGCCTCACTTCTCTGAAGGCTTCAATACAAGGGAACCAACTTGATGATTTTTCTACAATAGTCACTAAAAAAAGTTCCTAAGATCCCAGGTTCTGTAATATTTAGTGCCACAAAGTTTTTTTTTTAATTGTTCCACCTACACTTCCAGAAGGCATTTAAAACTTACATCACCAATATCGAAATACAGTTTCCGGAGCATCTAAAGAGTGCAGACCCCTGAGCAGATGCAGAAGATACAGAAGGGTGGAAGGGTCTGATCTGGACCTCAACACACATCCGTCCAGGCCCTGAGATCACTCGGTTCCCCGCCTGCCCTCATTTCTACAAGAGAAACCTCTGCTGTTCCTTTAGTCCTGGCTTCCAGCCTTTTAATCATTGTTATTTGCCTTTTCTGGATTTTCTTCAAAGCCCTCTCCATCACTTCATCTGACTTAAGAGGTGAAGCCAGAAAGAATCCTAAGAGAGGCCTGAGGCCTCACAGAGTCTTGTCTGGATGGGAGGATCAGTTCAAAGCTCCCTCCCGCTGGGCACTCACTTGCGAATTCCAGAGCTACAAATGCCTTTTTCTTAATAAGAGCAAAATACGACCGACTGAAGGTTTAGCTGGCGTACCACTATGGCCCCCGGCTCTTTTTCTTCCATACTTGTACATTGCCGCTCCATCCTGGCCTGTTTTCACGGTTTTATTTTCTTTCCCACATAAATTTCCCAATCCTGTCTCCATTATGTGGCATTCTGTTTTATATCTTCGGCTTTCGTCAATAGGCCAGAAACACTCTCAATTTTAATTCTTTGTTTCATGTATTTCCTTTTTTCATACCTTAGGATCTTTATATCTTGAAGGATTTTTGGAAATAATTAGTTCTATCTAGCCTTTCCCTTAGTTGGGCTTCACAACAATTCCTTTCACTGAGGGTTTATAGACAGTTTTTAGGAGAAGGAAATCTGTAATGTAACAAGCATCAGATCCAGTACTTTAAAAATCTTTTCTCCTTAATGTCTTGAAATGCCCTGCTGATGTGGGCTTTACAACTGTCATACTACAGACGAGGAAGCTAAAGATCAGAGAGATTTGTATCACTTGTCTAACAAGAAGTAGACTGGGAATTAAAACCTAATTCTGGCAGCTTCCAAAGTCCATGCTTTCGAATCTTTTCCTACATTTACTTTCTCGCTGTCAAAACATTTCTCTTTGCCAGACTTAGGTTTTTTAATCCTGGCTCTGTCATCAACATGTCGCTAAATGTGCCAGGTAAATCGTTCTACCTTCTTGTGTTTATTTTCTCATTGTGAAAATAGGAAGGATAATATTCGTTTCACATGCCTTGCAGGAAAGGATCAACAACCTATATCCTAAACAAGTACAACTTTTCATTCTAGTTATTGCTAATCTTGAGTACTGTCCGGGGAGGGGGTGGTTCAGAATATCCCCTCCTAAGATTTTGAGGCGCCTTGTACTGTCTAAGAAATGGATTTGCTATAAAACCACATAATTCTTCAAAGAAAGTACTGTATCAGGATGTTTTCAACTGCTGGCAAAAGAACCCTGAATCAACTGTCATAAACAACTGGGGGATTATTTACATGGTAAGCAGTGCCAAGGAAGAGCAGCTCCAAGGTTAGTTAATTCACGAGATCCTTAATATCATTCGTGAGCAAAGTTCCTCTCATCTTTCCCACTGCCCTCCTCAACCGGTTGGCTGGTATTCAGGCTCGTTCATCTCACGGAAGCACAGTGGTGGGCTCTGGCACCACATGCAAACACCAGCATCCAAAAGAATCTGAAGGTGACCGCCTCTTCCTGGTGGTCTCATTTTATAAGCAAACAAACAGACAAAATTCTTTGCCAAGTTCCCCCATCCCCAAGCAAACACTCCTTCATATCTCACTGGGCAAAATGGTACTGTGAAGATCCCCTGGAGAAGGAAATGGCAACCCACTCCAGCATTCTTGCCTGGAGAATCCCATGGACAGAGGAGCCTGGTGGGTTACAGTCTATGGGGTCACAAGAGCCGGACATGACTGAGCAACTAAGCACACACACATACAGGTCTTGCCCAAACCAATGCCTGGTAGCACCATGGGATGACCTTGACTGTCTTACTGGGACACATGGCCTTAGGAAGAAGAACTGATCATCCAAATAAAACCAGGGTTCTGTTAAGAAGGATAAAAGGGAGACTAGCTATTGGTGAGCAACCAACAGTATCTGCTCTAGAAAATGAATGAAATCAATTCACTATGGTGGATTCTAGTGCCTTCGAGTCTCAGAGGTTCTCTATGAGAGAAGGGAATACAATGCTGTCCCCTTATCCCCATCCCCTGTTGTCCTACTCTTTGCGATCCCATGAACTGCAGCATGCCAGGCTTCCCTGTCCCTACCCACTACGCCCATTTATTTTCGACCCAGTTCTAGTTTAAAGGATTCCATTTCATTCCTCATTTACAGACTACAAGATCCTTCTGCCTCCCTGGGTCTCTCCCTTTCTCTTTATTTTGGATACAGCTTGTGCCCATTGGTGCCAGAATGCTGAAGGGCTGATTAGCCTTTTCTTTTCTAGGCTTTCCCAAGTGAAACAGAAGACTCCAGGATGGAAAGGCTCTTCAAGGGGCTTTAATTAAAATAAGCTGCAAGTTTCTCTGTGGTCTCCTTTCCAGATCACATCATTTTCTTTGAGGCAAGTAACTACAGTGCTGCCCAATGTCTCATTCCCTTCCCAACCTATTCAGTCTCCAATGAACAACGTCAGTCCTGTATTCCACAAAGAAAAGAGAAGACACGTGTTCTGAACAAGCCACATGGAGTTCCTTAGCATGAGGGCATTTCTGGATTTAGTTCAGTGGTCCATGAATCATAGTGACTGGTACCTCCCAGGAGAGAAGCCCCAGCATCCAGAGGAACCTCAAGGTTAATTTTATAAGCACAGATAATCACTTCTCAGAAGTAATTATCAGCTTATATCCCCAGAGATGCTGAGTCTCAACTCAGGAATATTTTTAGCTCTGGAGTCCACTGGCTTTTCTTGTCTTTCTCTCTCTCTATTTACCCTAAAATTAACATCAATCAACATTTAGCTCCAAGCACACTACACTTCCACCAAGTAATTATAACACGTCTCCTAATTTTTTTTTAAAGTTTGACCTTAAACTCCCAGCTTCTCTCTGAGTCAAGATCAGTATTTGTAACAGTGAGTTCATCAGGCTTTGGGGCCCAAGGATGCTTAAAGAGTACCCCCACCCTCAAGAGATCCAAAGGACACCAGAGCCCATGCTTGCAGCAACATTCTTACGATGGAGGCAAAGGGAATATACTTAGCCTTTGTGTTATGGGGAAATTATGTGGCATGGAGGCAATAACATTTCACTTACTGCCACTCAGAGACCACCAAAGCAGTCATATGCAGAGACAGACGAGCTTATCTAGTCATTTTCTAAACGTTTTAAAGACCTCAAACTCGATGCCATTTCCTGGCTCTCTGATGCTAATTCTTGTGACCATAGTTAGGAGAGCCTTAAAACACTGGAGCCATAAAAAGGAACGAAACTGGGTCATTAGTAGTGATGTGGGTGAACCTAGAGTCTGTCATTCGGAGTGAAGGAAGTCAGAAAAACAAGTATCGTATATGGACACACATATATGGAATCTGGGGAAATGGCACTGATGAACCTATTTGCAGGGCAGGAAGAGAGATGCAGACACAGAGAGTGGTCATGTGGACACAGGTGGAAGGGGAGGGTGGGGCAAACTGAGAGAGCAGCGTTGACACACAGACACTGCCACGTGTAAACCAGCCAGGAGTGGGGAGCTGATGCGCAGCCAGGGAGCTCCGCTCAG